>CM067367.1:27441915-27466915 GCA_034401795.1 Chaetoderma sp. LZ-2023a
TCTTCGACTACGTAGCCTAATAGGCTTAGCAACAAAAACTTATTATTTCGGAGACTATATATCCGGTGAGAAAATACTGAACACTGAAATGTCACTTTTAAAAGGGTCATGAGCGATCTAGCAAGTATATATTAAATCTATATGGTGGTAATATTTCTACTAGAATATAGACATAGTTTCAACTCGAACATATGTCTACTGCTGAATTGATGCGTTTTCTACCCCCTCCCCCCACACACAAAAACACAAACGAATTAGTTTCAAAATATTCAACACATTACGAGTATCCCTTTATACCTTTGAAAATAAATCTTGGAATCCCTTTTCAATGTTTCAAATCGATCCCGTTCTGGATTAGCTATACGGCTGGCGGTGGCAGGGTGGGTTGCGAATTGGGTGGTGGCTATAAATGGAGGTAAGATATGCTACTATTTTGCGAATTTGCCTCTAAATATACCTTTCTACTTTATCCACCCATCATATGACGTCATAATCAACTACGTGACGTATAGAATGGCATCATAATGAATGACGTCGTGAATGACGTGGATAAGTACGTCACGAAAGCATATTTGAAGACGGACTATGCGTTGTTGTACGAATTGTATATCTTTACTATTTAATAAATATTATTTTGCAGCAACAGCACCCAGTCAAATTAGTTACAAAATATTCAACAGCAACACGTCACATTGTTGATTATGACATCATATGACATCTTGTGATTGATGTATAAACTTGAAAAGGTCCGTTATTTCACAAGCGAATGAATGAGAATTGCAACGCTGTCACTCGTATACATCATAATCAATTATGTCACATGTTACCTATTGTCACATATATTATGATAGATAGCTACATCATGAACATCGAAAAGTCTGTCACTAGCATAAGAATGGACCTTTCCAAGTTTATCTACCATAATTGACTAAGTGACCTGTATGCTGACGCCATAATCATGACGTCATGAGTGATTCCAAATAGTCCGTCTTTACACTTAATAGTCCGACACATTGTGTCTTTGTTATTTAATAAACATTCTGTTGAATATTTTGAAACTAATTTGACTGGACGCTGCTGCTGCCATAACCAGTCAAATTAGTTTCAAAATATTCAACAACTTACATGTATAGTTTTCTGGAAATTGATAGTCAGGGAGTTCAGAGATCGATCGATCCCAACACGGATGTGGTGTGGGTGTAGTTTAGCTTGAGATGGGTGGGGCATAGCTAAAAGTGGATATGTCCATTGTATGTCGTTGATAAATTTACAATTTTATAAACATTCTGTTGAATACTTTGAAACCAGTTTGACAGGTAACAGTTGCTACCGTTATGCAGCAACACCCATCGATCAAATTATTATTTTAAAATGCAACAGCTTACCTGTATAGTTACCATTGAATGTATGTTCCAGGAATTGAAATTTCACAGTTTATAATCGATACTGCTCTAGAATGGATAAAAGGGTGGGGACCACGGGGTTGTGGGTGGTGGGGTTGCTAAAATGGATCCCTCAGTAGAGTTAAGATATGCTACTATTTTGTGAATTCGCCTCTAACTTGATGCTAGATACATTGTGTACACTTAGACATAAACTGCTGCTTCTTACAGTGCCAGTCGTCCAATGGACCTTTCCAGTTTAGTTATGCCCCGCCCATATCTATCAAAGCTCTACCCACATCACGCTCGTGTTGGGATCAATCGGTCTCTAAATTCCCTGATTATGAATTTCAAGAAAATTTTGTAGTTAAGCTGTTGAATATTTTGAAACTCATTCGACTGGGTGCTGTCAAATTAGTTTCAAACTATTCAACAACATGTTTATTAAATAACAAAGACATACAATTAGTACAACGTGTCGGACTATTAAGCATTAAAGACGGACTATTTAGAATCATTCATTACGTCATGATTGTGATGTCAGCATACAGCTACTTAGTTGACTGTGACGTCATATGATGGATGGATAAACTGGTAAGGTAAATTGCCAATAACTGTATGATCACTATGTTTGTTGTCTTTATTTATTTAAAACAACTCACCATTCTTTCTTAATTTGTTTATTTTCTATGACAAATAATGGTATATACATTTCTAATCGAGGGCAAGCTAACATTCTAATTGGTGCAATATTTATTATCTCATTCATTCTTGCTTGATTTGCTTATTTTCTATGACAAATAATAGTATATACATTTCTAATCAAGGGAAAGCTAATATTCTAATTGGTGCAATATCTATTATTTCTGAAACCAGTTATAGGGTATTTCCCAATACATAATCATTCCCACCAGATTCAATCAAGGCATGTACAGCTGGGTACTGATAGCACTTTCAGACATTGATATAATCCCGCATCAATGTGTTATTCTATGTGTATGCCTCTCTGTATTTTTTCACAATACTTTAAAAAAAATAAGCCTGACACGGCTAGATCGAGACATATGGTCCCCAAACCTATAGGCCTAGGCACAAACGATAAAACAACTGTTTTGCTTTACTTAGCCGTAGTTTAATATTTCCATTGAAAATACAGTTAACAAATATAACTACGTTAACCTTCATAGTGTAACTCACGGGGGTATGCCCTGGTCCGTTATGTAGCTTCACTCCATTTCACCGCATGTACAGGATGCGCGGGAGGGCTGGTTAGCTACAGTTCTCGGGGTTACAGATCCCATATCGCGACTCGACGAAAAGTACAAAGATCGGCTTCTAGAGCGGGTGGAACGATACCATTCCAGTGGGGCCATGCGACCATTGCCGCCGGAATTGAACCTCACGGTCTCATCCCAACTATTGGTGTCACCAGTCTGACGGTCTATAGCTTAATTTAGGAGTCTGAACATGATCATTAATCAAAAATATAAACTATACAAACAATGGTACTCGTTTGATAGTAGACGAGAGAAAATTTACAGTTCGTAGAACTAAGTTGGTGTCTTGTTCACGTGGGCTTGTCAGAGGTACCTCACCGATCCGTATATATCCGTGACGTATCCATGCAAGGGAGCGTCCTAGCGAGGTCACTTATGTAGTTTAATATAAACCATTATACCCCTAACAATAACATTGTTGTTGCGAGAGGAAAGTGTCTCGTGCTGGCCTCCGTCACAGGAAAATGCCTTCAATGCCGAAGTGGAGGAAAAGAGCTGGCCAAAAGGGCAACTCTCTTGTTCAAATAAAAAGCTGTGTGTAGTGTGTGTCAACCTAGTGAAATTATAATTAATGTGATGCACGCTGGATTACGTGAAAATGGAGCAGATGATTTCCAAAGAATTCAAAGGCCGCGATCTTATGTAGGTCCAAAAATGCTGCATTGGTAGTTGTCGCTTTATTTATGCGGGATTCTGCTAATTTCTAACCTACCATTTAGTTGTTAGATTCGCTTCCAAGCTTTGGCCGCAAGTGGAAGGGATTCCTACCTATCTTTTGACACATGAGTCTAACTGGCGAAGATGCCCGGTTTCCCCAAGGTCACCCCACATATCATCTCCCTCAGAAAGGCAGTGTGCGGACATGTTACGGAGTGACAGTTTCAGAATCACATAGCGATCTGGTTACATATCACCCCACAACCACATATAACATCAATAGGACAAGTTACCATTCACATACGCAATTCAGAAAGTGCATAAGTGTTTTATGTTGGGGAGTAAGAGGAAGATATTCATGCTTAGTGACTTTCCCGTGAGGGCGTGGAGAGTTCCAAGACCGCACCCAGTCAATGTACAGAGTTGGATGGAGATTTGCATCCCGTCCTTCACCAGTGTGCTGAGGAACTAACGTTTGCATGTCATTAGCATTAAGTTTCAGAATGCCCAGAGATGCACTGCAGGCCGGTTTTGCATAATATTTATATCTTTTCGCAGTGCTTCCTACTTTGGCGGGGTTATCTATGTTAACTGGTATCCGAAGATACAGAGGGGTGTGTGTGTGTGTGTGAAATCGACACTTTGGTCTTCACCACTCGGAAAACCCAATACTTTTCCAGAGTCGGACCATGCCAAGGTGTTGATGGGAGGTCCAGACAATTATTAAGCCTTGTGGCTGGAGCAGCGCAGAAATGTCTCTTATGGAGAGTTAGCCCATAACTACTTTAAACCTAACCTATCGAGCTAGAATAGCCAGGTTTAGTCGATCACACTTCAGGCTCGAGCAATGTGGGAATGAACAGTGACCTCAGTGTAAAATTGATGCTGGGGTAAAAGTGATGCAGATATAATGTTGCTGTATAGCATAACCTAGCGTACTGCATCCTAGAGTTTTTATATAAACAAAACAAAATAACTAGGATGGCTGCTTGCCATACACGAAACTACCGATTACAGTGCTAACAGTATACCAGGTCACAGGACCTTGCCGTACTCGTTAGTTGTAAGCACACAAATCAGGATAATATATACAGTAAAAAGATAGAAACTATAAAATGCCGTCTCAGATGACCGGTGAGGTACCTATTAGTCATCAGTACCCATAACGGAATGAATGAATACATATAATAGTACAATAGTATAGCTACTTGAGTAGCTATTGGTCATCGGTATGGAAAGAGTTCATAAATCACTGTAGATGCTGCGTTACAGACGAGGAAGGCGATGTGGCACGATTCTGAAGTTGCTGGGAAATTTCTGCGGGTGAACTGTTGGTGCGGTTCACTTTCAAGACGGTGAAGAAGAACGACTGTAGATGGATGGCCATTAGATAGTCATAATAATCAATATTTAATTTAAACAGTAGGTTAAAAAGTGTCCGTCCGGTGACGGTAGTTTGAAAGTTGCCCATAACAGAGAGGGCTACAGTTGAAATTAAGCATTGCATGTACATAACTGGGTACACCGTACATGATACATCGCATAGCTCTTGTGGTGTACCAGGCAGAGTCCCATCAGACTGTGGTCTAAAAATTAATTAATCACACGACATACTGCGCAGAAGTTTGAATACCACTTTTCAGTGTTGGCTAGACGATCCACCAAGAATCACCACTTGTTCTACACGCTGTAGTGATTACATCTGTGCCGCGAGGCCCATCCGTAGGAAGGCTCCTCTTGAAGTGTTGTAGTGAGGTAGTCTCGTCTATTTATTTAGTTGCCGCACCCCCCCCACCACCCCCAAGATGGCCTACAAAAACTTAGTGATTGCAGATGTCGATTGCTGACCAGCGCAGGAGAACTGAATTCCGAAAGGCACTGCTGCGGCTAATAGGGAGCCACAGTCCGTAAGCAGTTGTCCACGTCTAGCACTGCACTGGTCCAGCAACCTACCACTGGCTGTCTCCCGACAAAGTGTGGTCTCGATTCTTGATTTTTCGCTCCTTTTATACTACTCGTGACGTCAGAGGCAGGACACGCAGCCAATCAGCTGGCGATCCGTAGCCAATCAACGTGCAGCTAGAAGGGGGGGGGGTGACGATGCTATCACGTGATAGGCGCATCACTCCCACCCCCACCCACCCCCATTTAATACATACACAGTCCCAGTAATATTTTGAAAATAATTTCAATGAGCCATTTAAGGATAACTCGGCCATTTCTGATCCGATTTTATAAAGGCAAATGGTTTTTGAATCCTCGCCTCATTCTGGTCCTGATTCGTACCAAGAACGACGAGAATGGAGTGATTTAAAGAAATCACGTGCACCAACTCGGTACACTATACGTATGCATTCTCTCCCAACGCTGACACATATTGCCAGGAAAGTTCTGACTCGCGCGTATGCGTGCTACGCGATCTCATGGACTTGGCTGTTTTATAGAAAACCGCTCTCATATGGCTTTATACACGCGCACTATCCTACCCAAGGGGGAGCGTGCTTGGATTATACCAGGAGCGGTTGTTCCTGGGTACCCAGCCTAGCCGGGACGCTTCGTATCTGTCCGGCCGATCCACGCTACACCAGGTGTGCTATACTCTCAGGAAAAAACAGATGGCTGTTTCCGGAAACATGTGTCCGTAGGTTTCATTAACACAGCACCTCAGGTAGGACAACGGACTCCATCCTGATGGCAGGACTCCATCGTGAAAAATATAAGCAAAATATTTTCTGCGCATAAATTATTTCAAACCACATGCTACATCACCAATTCAAATCTTTGCCCTTAAAATTCTCAAACCATATTATATACAATAAAATATTACTAATAAAACTTGTTGACACTCAGGCGACTGACCGTAGAATGACTAAACTCGTTACCTGAGTATATACGGTAACCAACGGTGACCAACACCGGTGTCCACAGAACACATTCACTCAGGCCCTAAGCGAAAACGTGGAGGCTGTGGCAACATTAACAATTTTATATATATCAACTGATATGTGTTTTAACATTTTATCTTCTTATCTATAATTGATAAATTGTCCGTCTATGTTTAGACATATCACGCCCATTTCTAGACATGTCACACCTGTTTTAGACATGTCACGCCCATTTCTAGACATATCACGCCCATTTCTAGACATGTCACACCCATTTCTAGACATGTCATGCACATTTCTAGACACGTCACGACCATTTCTAGACATGTCACACCCATTTCTAGACATGTCACGCCCATTTCATAGACACGTCACGACCATTTCTAGACACGTCACGACCATTTCTAGACATGTCACACCCATTTCTAAACATGTCACGCCCATTTCATAGACACGTCACAACCATTTCTAGACATATCACATCAAGTTCTACTCAAGCTCCGCCTATTTTGTACACATGTTGGAGGAAACCGTTGAAAACCTAAATTCACTAGAATCTATGAATGAGGAGTTATTTACCATAAATTTTGAGGTCTGGAATATTAGGGGATGGTCAATTCTTGACCTTTAGGTCCATGATGGCCGCTCGCGACCATGTTGATGATCAAAAGGCGGTAAAATTTAGGAACAAAACAAACTATAGGCATGAATGGCACTTTCCGTATTCATTCACCTTTCCAGAGTCTCCATCTATCATATGACGCCATAATGAGCTAAGCGGCGTCTAGGATGGCATCATAATCATTACGTCATAAATGATTTTATTTGGCCCATCTTTATCTCTTAGTCCGACACGTTGTTCGAATTGTGTCTCTACTATTTAATAAACATGTTGTTGAATATTTTGAAACCAATTTGAATGGACGCAAATTAGTTCCAAAATATTCAATAGCTTACCTGTATAGTTTTCTGGAAATTGGTAGTTAGGGAGTTCAGACATCGATTGATTCCAACACGAGCAAGGTGTGGCTGGAGCTTAGCTAGAGATGGGCGGGGCATAGCTAAATTGGAAAGGTCCATTCCAGCACGTGGAAACAGATAGGGCAGTTTTTGTTCACTTTTGAGGATTCCCTATTACGCCTTAAAAATGGCCACCTTACATCTTCAGCAATCACAGGAACATAAAGTGCATGTAATTTGTAACTTGTAACATATCATAACCTCCTATGTAAGAGAACCACATTAACATGTTGTAAATTTTCTGGCGCCGTTTGACGTCAGTCGGTCAGTCGCCGTTTCACTTTTAATCGATTCCCCCTAAAATCTAATTTATTTTGGCGCCAATTTGATCTACTATCGATTCCCGCCTAAATACGATCTGTTCTAACACTAAACTGATCGGCTACTACTAGAGGTAAACTGGTTGTGTAGCTACACTTGCCTCTAATGGTGACCAAAGATGATGGTCGACTCGCTTCCTTCAAGCGGTAACACTGAAGAATATTTATATTGACTATCTGGGCCTGCCTAACCTATCTGGCTCATCCACGAACGGGAGTGAGTGGTTCTATATATACTTTTATTATGGGATTATAGATAAGAATTTCAAGGCAAAATTGCCATCAAATAAAACCTTATACAAAATGTACATATAATTTCTAAGTTATTCTATTCAAACAATCCAAGCCAACAGTCTATCCAACAAACTAACACGAGCTACCTCAAACCTGTACTCGCGGATGAACGTTGGTAAAATCATAACAGTCTGCTCCAGCAGCCACTTAAATAGCTAACCCTACTTATAGAAACCATGTCTCATTGGTCGTAATTTCAGTCAACCAATCAGCGATTTTAAGCCATCTGATTGGAATCGATTCCCAGCTTTGTGATTGTTCAAACTTTTATTTCAGTCAATCCACTTCAGTGAGATTTTTCACGAAATAATCTCCATGTTAAACCTATGGGAATTTCTTAAGTACAGGGCCTATGTGAGTGACGTCATCGCAGAATTTAGCATTTCTCGAATGTTCCTAATACTAAATATTATCATTGTTATTATCATGTCTGCCTATTGCAACAGATTGCATTATCCTAGGGTTTCGTACGAAACTCAGCCGCTGCTTCCATCTTATTTTAAGCATTCACTTCATGTAGTATTTTATAACAGTGATTCTCGTGCCACATATTTATAATCTATTCATGTTATTCTAATACTAAATGTCCACACTGATTATCAAACCAACAGCGTTAGCAATCTCAAATATATGACATCCATGAGCATGGCTCATAACTGTTGCTATTATTCTAAATTGATGTATGACTTTATGATTTATGGCGGGAACGCCCTGCCATGTTTGCTTATCTATATTTCATCATCTCTACCTTTGTGTCGAATTGTATTCATATCTGAACTGTGATTCATCACTATAGCCTACATGCACAAACTATTATTAGATTCTTATCATCCTGTTACCAGGAGCGGCTCTTGTTATCCCATAGCCAAGTGCGCCTTTCTGATTACAAATACATTATAACCATATTAGTCTCAATCATTAATATACATAACTACATAAGTACATCATCATACAAGCATGGACAGACCGATGTTGTTTCCTAAAAAATGTTGCTACATCTTACTAGATAATTAGACAAGGCGCTAGTCACCTCCAGATTTCGTGTGTACTAAGGTTAACTATTATCAGGCCATAAAAGTGTAAGTGTGTTCTATTTGTAGCTCCAGTGCTGCATTGTCCCATTGCTACCTCCTCGGATTCTGATTCAGACCCACAATGCTGGTTAGCTGGCCTCGGGGTTCAGAAGGGAGATTTCGACCAACCAGTTGGTACAAAGACCAACCTCTAGGGCTGGTGGAAAGATCACATTCCAGTGGGGCCTTGCGACCATTCCTGCCAACACCAAACACCACTGTGTCATCCAAGCTATTCGCATCACCTGTATGATGATGCATGGTTATTACGTTAGTTTGGTAAGTACCTACTTAATTATATAAGTTTGGCTCAAGGAGTTAAGGACTGGCTACTTGAGAAATTGTATGGAAGCTTGGTGTGTTAAGATCACCATTATTCACCAAACACGATGTTTAGGCCTAATCTAACTTAAATTAGTGATCGTCGATTCACCATATTTTTCTGCCGCTAGGCCCACTTTGTACCAACCTAAACCATACAGGCCTTTTGACCTATGGGCTATCACATAAATTGGCCACTCAGTACATCCACAGCACAGTGCCCTTGCCTCTAAAGATTCCTCAGTCATAGATCTACCCATCTATTCTATTGGCATTTCCCTTGCCGATTATTAGAATTTTGACAGTGTAAATTTATTAGCTGGTGTTATTTATTAGTAAATAGAACAATAGAATAGATTAGATGGTAGTTTGGTTAGTATAGTTAGGTTAGTATGATGTAGTGTGGGCTGGATGGTGGGTGGGGTGGCATAGGGATGCCCAAGATGTTATACAGACCATCAATCTGGTTCTATATATATGTTATCGTTCTGCGTGGTATTGTAATTTTCTTCATTTTTCCCGTTCATCCACGTGTCCAAGTGTCACTTTATGGAAACTGCAAAATGCGGATGCGGAAACTAGTGGCACATCTGATCAAGATAGATATCGGCATCAACACAGTATCTACGCTAGTGTCCTTTTATGATATCCACAAATTTGCGGCCGTGGAAAGCTGAAACATATTAAATCCGATTCGTGACTGAGACTGCGAAGCATGTGTGTATCTATATTGGATGTCTATTGGATGTATTTAAGAACTCAATCAGTGCTGAACACAACCACCTATCCCTACTTTTTAGCAGGTCTGGCAGTGTCTTACCATGCATATTCGAGCTTTCTATTGCTTCATTTAGTTCTTCCCTATTACCATCATAGGCAGGGTAGTGCAGGAAAAAGTGATCAAGGGTGTCTGTGACACAGCATGTTTCACAATTTCCAGTCTGATGCCACCCCATCCTATGCATTTCCACTCCTACATCTATACAATTCTAATACATCTCAAGGTGGCATCACTTTTTCGGTTATCCATGCACTGGGGGACCCTTTTATTTAACATTTAACATGGGGCATGACCTCATAGTGGGCTCTGCCCTTCATGTGATCATCACAGTACTCACCATTAATTACCCTTTTAACGAGGCTGTTTGTTTCGAATCATGTTAGTCCTATGCTTATCTCAAGTTATTAGTTATTTCAAGTTTGGCGGCTTCATCGGCTAGTTTATTGCTTGGAATGTTAACACGGCTCGGTACCCAGTCTTAGTCGACTGTTTTTCGATTGATCAAACAATTTTGACCTCGTGTTGAATTTCGCGTAGGAGCCCCCCCCCCCTCTATTACTGCTTGAGTTAAGCTTAAGGGTATTTATTGAGCTTAGTGATTCACTTAGGACAACATATTTACCAGCGGGTTGTTCATTTATCCACTCGATTGCCTTTGTGAAAGCTAGCATTTCAGCAATATATGGAGAGGAGATTGGGTAACTTATACATGATCACCTGTTGTTCTTCTCCTACTCCGCATTCACGAGTTTCCAGTATTTTGGAAGCATCTGTAAAAATGCGTGTGTGTTGGCTCCAAAGATTATCAATGTTTTAGAGAGCAATTGTTCTTATTACATCTGGGATATCTTTCTTGGTTATCTCTTTTGCAAGATCGCAGTGAGCACTGACTTGTGGCAAGGGCCATAGTGGCTCATTGTCCATCAATTCAGCATCAATCTGGGCACTCGCAAGTCCAGAATTTTGAGCTATTTCTATCATTAGTAGTCCTGGGGCTTTCGTTTTGTTCATCCAGGATTCATACATTACGTATTGGATATGTTCCATGCATGGTTTTAGAATTTCCCTAGAAGGATGCGATTTTGTCAATGTTTCCATGTATGTCCAAAACTTTAGAAGACTTTCCTTTCTGTGCAGGTGTAGTGGTAGTTCTCCACATTCTAATTGCAGGGCATTGATTGGTGTTGACCAGGTCACTCCATTACATATTCTTAACGCCTTAGCCTGTATTTTATCAATGGACTGGAGAGTGGTTTTGGTTGCTGTTTCATATGCTTCACAACCATTATCCAGTCTCGAATTTATAAGTGCTCTAAATAGCATTAACATTGTGGACAGGTCTGATCCCCATGATCTGATTGTTCCCATTCTCAGGATGTTTAATTGTTTTGTGCACTTTGAGACCAATTGGTCCTTGTGCGCCTTCCATGTAAGTCTTTGATCGAAAGTAAGTCCTATGAACTTGGTTTCTTTCACAACCTTTATAGGTTCCACGTTTATGCGCAGGGACCTATCACATTTTAGTTTTATCTTGTTGGTAAAATTAATTTGTACAGTCATTTGAACCCATTAGTTTTACACCACTTTCTAACCACATCCAGTACCATTTGCATAAATCTTAGTGCTTTTACGAATGACTACCACATCATATCAAATGTGTCTGCTTTTTTGCCATCTTGGTCAATCGGACCAAGTGGTCAGTTTCTCTTCTGCCCTTACGGAATCCACTCTGCCATGAGTGCAGCCGACCACCTATGTCTAGTACATATTCTAATCTACATTTTATCACTCTCTCCATTACCCTACACATACAGATTCCAAGTGAGATGGATCGGGATGATTTTGGGTCAGTTTTTATCTTATCCGGTTTTGGGATTAGGCTAATAATTTCTTTCTTCCAACATTTAGGCATTTTACCTGTATACAAGATTAAATTGTAGAGGCTGAGACATATTAATATGTTGCCGAAGTATATCATATTTTATACCATCTTCACCTGAGGGGCTACTCTTACCCATTCTAAGGCTAGTTTCTAATTCTAATAAAGAAAATGCTCTATTTATAGTCATCGATCTTCCGCCCCTGGAGGTCAAGATTGTTTATATTTAAATCAGCAACTTTTCGTTGTTCTAAGAACTCCTTGTCCTGATTCTGATCACTATTTGCCATGGAGAAGGGTTTTTGCTAGGTTTACAGCCTTCTCGGTGGCATCCGTATATTTAATGTCATTAGTTATGAGAGTTGGCATCAGGCTACCACTCCCGGGACTACTGTTTCCTAATCGTTTATTTCTTTCTCCAAATTTTACTAGATGACGTAAATCTATCCACAGATTCACAGTTCTGCCTCCAGCTTGCACGCTTCACAATCTTGACCATTTTTTTCAACTTGGCCCTAAGTCGGTTGAATTTGATTAAGCTCGCAGTATCGAATTGATGTCGTAAATGGATAAACGCTTTCTTTTTTGTCTAAATAGTTCCTGACAGGTTTCATTCCACCTGGGTACAGATTTTTGTATGGGATTGACACGTGGCCTGCTTCTGGGGATAGCTGCTGTGGCGGCTTTCTTTACTATTTTTTTTAGACATTTACTATAGTATTCATCTATGTCACTCGTCAAAAACTACATAGATACTAGTTCCTTGGTGATAACATCACGGTATGTACACCAGCCAGCTTCTTTGATATTCCAAATGTTATTATTAGTTGTTTTAGCTTCTGGGATGTTCCAGTGGCCTAATGCCCCTGTCATGGGCAAATGCTCACTACCATGGATATGTTTTTCTATTTCCCAGCTTGGGTGAGGATGTAGGTACTTAGTAATAAGAGTTAGGTCTAAAATTATTTCTTTCCCAGAGGGGTATATTCTGGTTGTTCTCTCATTATTCAGTAGACTTAGTTGGTATTTAACATTTACCTCAGCCACAACCCTTCCTTTTGCATCATCATATTCCCCTTTCCATGCAGTGTGATGAGAGTTAAATTCCCCAAGGATTATTCTCTCTCCCACTTTGTTTTCTGGAATTTTGTCCTGGTGGCTGGCTGTGTGAGGGCCAGGACTGTAGATGTTTGTCAAATTAAATGTGCTATTCCTAGTTCTAACTTTTATTTCTAGAGATTCAATGTTAAGATTTGATCGAATATGTCAATATATTTAGTTTTCATACGTTTCTTCAGCGATATCTGTTCACTGAACACGCTCTGCCGCAACTGGCCGAGGTCGAGGCTTTCCTAGGGTTTTATCTATTACTATTGGTAGGGGTTAGCTCCATTAATGCGGCTCCGCACTAATGCTACTACCTCCACCTTATATAGAGCCATACCCACATATTTAGCTAATGAAATGGCTGCTCTAAACAGAGATCATAGAATGTTCCAAAGACCGTGACCCTTCTGGCCCCTACTCCCTATGAACACTTACTCTTTTTCTTCTTTGCTAAGAGATAAAGATTATCAAAATGGCTTGCGTCGAAATGTAGACAGAGTACACCCAGTGAGGCACTGTCTTCAACTGGTATATTCTCACCAGTCCTATATGTTATAACTATACCTAATATATCTATGTAGTTCTTCGATACAGGTCGATGTTGAATATTTGGAAATATCCACTGACACACAAACGCACGTGCACATGCACGCACGCATGCATGCACACACACGCACGCACGCATGCACGGACGCACGCACGCATGCACACACACGCACGCACACACGCACACACACACTCAAACACACGCACACACGCACGCACGCACGCACGCACGCACGCACGCACGCACGCACGCACGCACGCACGCGCGCGCGCGCGCGCGCACGCACGCACGCACGCACACTGCAATGTTGTCAAAGTGCTCATTGTTAACCATTCATGATGAAGACGGACAAAACCGGCTGATGCAGTGGTCTTGAGGAATGTGCATTTGTAGGCCTAGACAAGACGATTCTTGCAAATTTACCATTGGAATGACTGGATCGATAACGGAGACCATAATTTCCGTGATAAATTTTCAAAATCTTCTTGTCTCAGCCTGTAAATGAACATTCAATAAACAAATATTTGAATTTTCTTGATCAAATTTAGCCATTAAAGGGATAAAGTAACACGAAAGCCAGGATTACAGCATGGAAACAATGTTGCTGGAATCTGCCGCTGTCTTAGAGAGAAAAGCTTGCAGCAACATTGTTTAAAAAACCCAACAATACTTATTGTATAAAGTGGAATGGAATTGAGTAATATACATTTATAACATCTGTATCATTCCATGTAATAGAGAGATCCATTTAGCTATGCCATGCCAATGCTTTGCGCACACTGGGGGAGGGGAGGGGGCGTAACTTTCTATACTTTGAACCCTGAATTCTCAGAACCCCAATTTCAATATAACTGGGCAAGTCATACTGCCAAAACTAGCATCTGCGCATCAGGATTTTGTTTCCATTGTTGAGCATTACCCGAGCCATCCCAGGCTCCACACCTCTGAACAGTCTGCAACTGCTACAATACTATGTGTATCTGTAACTAAGTAATTTGATCATTTATACATTAATTTATATATTCGTGTACTTCAAATACGTTATCAAAATAAACTTGAATTGAATTGGTGTAGCCTAGAGCTGTACACACGGGTTGTGTGTACTAATGTCCCCAGCCAAACTTAAAGCTCTTTTAGAAAAATCGATAGCGCTTGTTTTGAACAGCTTAGGAATGAATTTTGAGTACAGGCAAGCACAGAAATAACCTAAAACATTTACAAAACAAAATAAAATGTACAATCAAATATTTTGAACATAACTGGATTTAAAGGCATTGTTGCCTTCAAGTCAAATTACGCCTAGCATACAGAAGAGAACAGTTCTTACTAGCATGTTTTCTGTTCACGTTTATATACATGTTATCTTACCCGTAAGCTGTACTCTATATAGGCAATGTTATGGGAAAATGTTAATGAATTAACCAATGACGCAGCTGGATAATTACATATCCCAAATTAAAGGCCTGTATGATCGTTATTCATACCAATGTTTGGGGTTGGGAGTATGGATGTTGGGGTGGGGGTGGTGGGGGGGGGCGATAGCGTATAGAGATATGTGTAGTTCTACTAGCCAAGCTGTTACTAATATTACCTCGGATGAATGCTACGCTCGTGCATGCCTACTTTGGGTATTACAGGGGGTTTACATGACTGGAATGTACGTTATAATGACCCATGCGTTTTATTTCAATAAACTTGAAACTTGTTGAAACTGTGTTAGCGAATATGTATGATTACTGTATTCTGCAGCTGAGGTGGTAGAAACATGCTACAGCTGCAATCAGTCCTTTTTCACTGTTGTCCAATGTGTTTCGTCCTGAGCCGAAATCCTTAGCGTCCTCAGGTCCATTCTTGACTTGAGTGTACCGAGTCCTGCTTTCTTGAGGTCACCTCGTAGCACACTTAGCAGACTTATGCAATGACGTCCTCTCCTGGCTTTGTATTTGCTGGCTCCGAGTAGGGCGGATTCCAAGGCTCTCTGTGCTGGTGTATCTTCTGCCATCATTAGCACATTGCCAAATATGGACCATCTTACTGGGCGACTTTTATAGAGAGTGGTGAAGTATTACGCATCTTATATAGTGCATCATTGGAAATTATGCTGTCTGGCCATTGGTGTCCAGTGATGATATGTAGGTGTTTGCGGTGGCAGGCATCGAGTTTATCTAGAACTGCCTTTGGAGCTGCCCAGCTGCTACAGTTATACATCATCAAGGATACACAGGTTGCATTGTATAAGTGTAGCCTTTTTTATCAAGGGCATCTTTGATCTACGAGTCCATAGCTTCCAGAAGGATTGGGACGCTATGTTACCCATGCCACAGCGTGCAGCAATGTCAGCAGTACTGCAAAGCAGTGAGCCCAGGATTCTACTTTTCCTCAATAGTTCGCCAGTGGGTCATCACTTTCTTCAATTTCATGCTCTGTAGGTAGGTACATGTGGGTGAACTCTGTTTTGGATTCATTCAAAAAGAGATTCTCAATTTTTAGTTTGCTTGCATCTATTGGGAGAAGTTCGTCAAGGGGTTTCTTTTCATTATCTATGAAGTCCACATCGTCAGCATATTTCATCTCTAGCGACGTACCCAGTATTGACATGGGGTCGGGGGGGGGGGGCAACATAGCAGGTGAAAAACACCGGAGATAGACCATATCCCTGTGGGGAGCCGATTGATGTCTCAAACTCTACAGACTTCACTGTCTTGACCCGTACTCTCAGCTTGGTGTCTGCAAGCAGTAGTTTCACTAGTCGTAGTTCATCTTCATTGCAACTGGCCTGGCGTAGTACATCTAGGATCTGTGAGCATTTGCTCATAACATATCAATGCCCATTTTATGGAAGTCCCCGTGTTCCTAGCGAATATACCAATTTTTTATATCAGTAATACACGTGACTAACAATTTCTAGAAAACTATACGGGTAAGCTGTTGAATATTTTGAAACTAATTTGACTGGGCAATGTTACTGCTTATGCTTGCAGCAACGCGCAGTCAATTTACTCATCATAGTATTCTACATAATGCTTATTAAATGGTACAGACATACAATTCGTCCAACTTGACAGTATATTAAGCAATTATAACGGAATATTTGATTGCCCGCAGCATCTTAATGTGTCTCCATTTTTATAAATAGAGCGCTTGCTATGCTCCACCCACACCTCGATCGTGATGCGTTTCAGACCAAGAGAAGACCAGCCACAGACTTTTAACAGTGAAATGACTTGCTAGATAACCTAACTAGTCATTTTTGGGGCAATTTTAAAAGATAATCCTCTCGCGGTCTGTAGACGCTCTCCATAACAGAATCGAAACATGTGTATACATGTGCAAAAGTGTAAATATAAGCAGAATATGTTACGATTTAAAATAATCTTAACGAAAACTTATCACAAATATACTAGCTGTTATGGGCATGTATAAGCATTACATTAGATGTTTCATCATAGTGCATGCGTGCATACAGGGCGTGTGTGCATTGCATGCGTGCATGAGAGAGAGAGAGAGAGAGAGAGAGAGAGAGAGAGAGAGAGAGGAGAGAGAGAGAGAGAGAATGAGAGAGAGAGAGAGAGAGAGAGAGAGAGAGAGAGAGGGAGAGAGAGAGAACGAGAGAGAGAGAGAGAGAGAGAGAGAGAGAGAGAGAGAGAGAGAGAGAGAGAGAGAGAGAGAGAGAGAGAGAGAGAGAGAGGGGGAGAGAGAGAGGGAGAGAGAGAGAGGGAGAGAGAGAGAGAGAGGGAGGGAGGGAGAGAGAGAGAGAGAGAGAGAGAGAGAGAGGGAGAGAGAGAGAGAGAGAGGGAGAGAGAGAGAGGGAGAGGGAGACGATAGGTAGATAAAGTATGTGAAGCTTTGGGATATAAAATACGGGGGTATAAATCTTGGACACTTTCAAGGACAAAATCTTGTTATCACAATTTCAGGTTATGCAAACAGGAAAGCGGTTAATGTTTGGAATAGATCTAAACCGTTCCATTTTAGCTATACCCCACCCATCTCTAGCTAAGCTCCACCCACACCTCGATCATTTTGGGATTGATCGATCTCTGAACTCCCTGGCTAGCAATTTCCAGACAACCATAATTGTTCAATATTTTGAAACGGAAATTGACTGGACGATATTACTGCTTATGGCGGCAACAACGCCCAGTCAATTTACTTTCAAATTATTCTACAAAATGTTTATTAAATAGTAAAGGCATACAATTCGTTCAACTTGATGGTCTATTAAGAGATTATAACAGAATATCTGATTGCTCGCAGCGTGCTAATGGACCTTCCATTTTTAGCTATGCCCCACCCATCTCTAGCTAACCTCCACCCACACTTTGACCGTGTTGGGATCGATCGATCTCTGAACATCTTGCCTAGCAATTTCCAGAAAGCTATAAGTGTAAGCTGTTAAATATTTAGAAACCGGGTTTGACTGGATGATGTTACTGTTTATAGCGGCAACAACGTCCAGTCAATTTACTTTCAAATTATTCTACATAATGTTTATTAAATATAAAAGGCATACAGTTTGTACAACTTTATGGTCTATTAAGCAATTATAACGGAATATCTGATTGCCCTGCAGTGTGTTTTCTGCACGTTCCATGTTTAGCTACACCCCTCCCATCTCTAGCTAAGCTCCAGCCATACCTCGATCGTGTTGGGATCGATCGATATCTGAACTACCTGATTAGAAATTTCCAGAAAACTATAAGTGTAAGCTGTTGAATATTTTGAAACTAATTTGACTGGGCGATGTTACTACTTATGGCAGCAATATTAATTGAAAAAACCTGAAAGAACCATCACCCTATAACCCGTCCAAACCCTGAGTCAACTTAGGCTGGAATTCTTTCCCAATATTACGTGGCTGCTCGAGGCATGATAACAATGTAGTCGGTAGTTATTAATCTAACTCAATTGAAAATTGATTCGCTGAACTTTGTACGACTCTGATGATCATTACACGCAGTAAGAGTTGCTTTTAAAACTCAACTAGTTAATTTTTATCTGTTGGAGTAATAACTAACCGATTATCCTTACGCAATAGATTGACCATTTAGAATTAATCTCCCATGATTGAATGAGTACCCAAAAGACGAGTTCAGACATGCAACCGGTCAATAACCATTACGCAATAAATTACCCCTTGCACGTTTGTCCTGGCTTGAAGAGATCATCGCTTAATTACAATCATTAACCCTTGTCAAGCGTCATTATGCTAATTACCCTTAAGCTCACCTGATTGTATGACAGGAATCACAAAAGATATGCAACCTGTCAATCATACTTACGCTATACATTAATGCTTATTCTAATTACCCTTAAGCTCACCTCAATGGATGCCAGGAGACACGTGATTTAACCAAAGAACAGGGCTTCATGATTGAAAGAATTCCCAGGAAAAGACGAGTCCAGACATGTACCCTGTTAATCTTCTTCTTCTTCTTCTTCTTCTTTTCGATCGCTGGTATCGCACTTGGAGAGCCGTTCTCAAGTTGAAATCTGTGGTTTTCTGCAGTTCTTCCACAGGCCCATACAGCTTTTCAAGAACAGAGGTTGACAAAGGCCAGATCTCTTCTCTCAGCAGCTGATACGTACTGCAACATTGAAGTATGTGCTCTGTGGTCTGTTCTGCTTCTCCACAAGGACAAGCGGGTGATGTCGTAAGGTGGAACCGCCTGCACATGTGTTGGTTTAGTCTGTTGTGTCCAGTTCTGAGACGAAAAATGGTCACTTGCTCTGGCCTCGAGAGATGATGGTAGGCATCTTCTGATTGAGGTGTTCTATAGAGTGACTTGATGATAGTCTTCATCTCTGTATGGGTAACCATGTTTTTTGTCTGATTCTCTTCTGCACCCACCTTTGCCATCTTGTCTGCTTCCTCATTTCCTTGGACTCCACAGTGTGAGGGGATCCACTGCAGTGCTATCCGTAAGCATTTGATGGTGTGTAGTGCTTCTTCAAGTTGTGGCAGCCTACCTTTGGTGATAGCCTCAAGGACGGAGCGGGCATCAGATAAAAAGACAATCTGTGCAATAGTGTCTGCTGTTCTGCTGATGGTATTAGCTGCATGAACCAGTGCTTCGACTTCAGCTCTATAGTTTGTGCAGTGTTTGCCTGTCGGTATTGCAGCTGACTCATGTTGTCCGTTTGGATACTGTATGTGCAGTCCGGCACCTCCACTCCTAATTGCATCTTTGGCTGATCCATCTGTGTAGATCCTTATCCATGTCTCCTGAGGGTACATTTGTTCCAGCATGGCTAGGGTCAGGGCCTTCTTGCTCACATCACTATGTTCATCTTTGGTTGTGAGACGAGGTACTGTGGTGCGAATAGCTATGCTCTCTAGTTTGTTTTCCCAGGGTGGAGGATCAAGGGTGTGGTTTTGGGTCTTCTATTTGTGCTGGCAGCATTTCTTGGTGTTTCCTTTGAAGTGCTTTTGTCTCTTTCACAAAACTTGATCTTTTAAGTCTTCCTGATGATAGCTGTGCTTGCCGGATCTTCATCGGGTGGTTGTTGAACGATTTGAACTTTGCAGCTTGGATCAGTGCTTTTCATTCCCTTCCTTTGCTAAGTGTGGGGATGCCTGCTGTCTGCTCCATTTTTTTCTATTGGTGTTGATCTCATTCCACCAGTGATGATGCGCAGTGCCTGGTTTTGTACTCTGTCGAGGTTCTGTTGATGAGATTTAGCTGCTGTCATCCATGAGCTGGATCCATACTCAAGGTGTGGTCGTACGGCACCTAGGTAGATGGTCTTGAGGATCCATTCATTGGCACCCCCACTTTGTTCCTGCCGGCTTCCTCATGATGTTTAGCTTTCTTTTGGCCTTTGCCTCTGCGTTCTGGATGTGCTCCTTCCATGTTAATCCTCTGTCATAGGTGACTCCAAGGTATGTCTGATGGTCCTCGTACTCGAGTGGAGTACCGCCCAGTGTCAGATTGCCAACCTTGGTTTTGGTGGACAGTGAGAATAGCATGGCTGATGATTTTTTGTTGTTGATGGTAATACACCAGTCGTTGTGTACTCCTCGGTGCACCAGAGTACGAGGTCATCTGCATAGAGGGCTGCTTGGATCCCATTGGGCAGCTCTGCTACAATGTCATTAATGAAGAGTATGAACAGAGTTGGTGATAATACTCCGCCTTGTGGCACCCCTTGTCTCAGCAATACATTCTGTCCAGATTGTCCATCCACCAGCACCCTAGCTTTGTGATTGTGTAGGTATGACTTGGTCCATCGGAACATGTTGCCACCGATGCCTGTGCGCCGGAGCTTCACGAGGAGGCCATCCTTCCACACCTTGTCAAATGCCTTCTGCAGATCGATAAAGGCAGCTAGCATCACCTTCTTGGCTTGAAAAGTGTCCTCTATGACCTGTGCAAGATGTGTTGTTTGATCTTCTGTGCTCCTGTATCTTCTGAAGCTGGCCTGCTCTGAAAATATAATGTTCTCCGACTCCAGGTACCACTGCAACCGCTGGTTGATGATGCGCTCCATGGTCTTGCATATGCAGCTGGTAAGACTAATAGGACGGTAGCTCAGCACTTTCGTCTTGTTCTTCCCTTTTTTCAGAATAGGAGTCATTCTGGCTTCTTTCCAGCACTGAGGAACCTCTCCATTGGTCCAATTGAGATTAAAGATGTCTAGGAACTTGCGGAAAGATGCATTACCAAGGTGTTGGATCATTTCATTCGTAATGCCATCTGGCCCGGGAGATTTCTTCTTCTTCAATCGGCGGACAGCCTTCTTCAGTTCTGCTAAACTAATGTCAACTTTCATTGCATCGTGAGCGTTTGTGTCTGTTCTTTCCTTTTACTCTTTTCTAACCTCTTTTTGATGCATTCGTGGTATAGAAATCTTGCTTTCTTTTGCATATGCCTTCGCAAAGGCATCTGCAGCCATCTTTCCTGTCAGTGTTTGTCCATCTTCTTCAAGAGTAATCTTCTCTCCCCCGACACCCTCATCATTCAGTGCTTTAGTCAGTCTCCATAGCTTTGTGGTGTCTCTCTCTAAATTAAACCCTGCCGTCTTTTCCCTCCAGCTTCTTCTTTTGGCCTCCAGCTTGGTCTTTAGATACCTGGCTTTAGTTTGTTGTAGCGTGAAGTGGTTTTCATGACAGGGATTACCCTCTGCATCTTCTCTGGCCTTGTCTAGTTTATCATGTGCTGCTTGCAGTTCTGTCGTCCAGTAGGGGTGGTAGTTTTTCCTGAACCCTCGAAGAATCGCTTCGTTGGCAGCCTTGAGGATACTTGAATTAAATTCCTTGACCACATTGTTAATGTTTCTCCCTTCTACTGCTATATTTTGGGTAAGCTCATTGGAACGAATGCCGAACAGACTCCAATTTGTCTTTTTGTAGTTCCACCTTGGATGTTGTGGTGAACTTGTCGAAATACTTCCAGAAAGAGAGAGGAGGACTAGGTGGTGGTCGCTTCCTCCTAACTGCGATCCGGCCACTCTACTGAGGTTTCTGTGAATGTCTTCTGTACAAAATGCCAAGTCCGGCATTGTTGTTGAGTGCCACCGGCGCGAGTAGAAGGTAGGCTGATCTGTTGGATTGTTGACAAGTAAAAGGTGCTTTTCATCTTGCCATGCTTCAATGTCTTCTCCTCGTTTATCAAGTGTTCTGTATCCCCAGCTCTGGGACTGGCTATTAAAGTCTCCCGCAATGAGGAAGTGGCAGTCCGGGCCCTGGAGTGTGTCAAGTGAGAGATTCTTGTCATTAGGGCAGTAATAATTGACAATGTCAATCACAGAGTTGCTGGTTGTTACCTTGATCTTGATATATTCTGCCTCTTCCATAAAGGTTATGATCTGGCTGGCACTCACGCTGTTTTGGACCAAGGTGATCACCCCACCTTTCTTTCTTCCTCTTCGATCACACCGGAAAATCTGGTAACCTCTGATCTTAAATGGTTTTCCTTCTTGCAGGTGTGTCTCGTGGATGCAGCAGATATCAATGTTGTTTTCGTACAGGAACTGTTCGAGCTCTGATTTCTTGTTGGTAACCCCTTCTGCGTTCCAGTGCATGATGTTGATACTGGGATTCTCTTTGGGTTTGGTCTTCTCTTTCGGTTGGCCAGTAGCTCTCCATCCTCGTCCCCTGGCTC
The DNA here is from genome assembly GCA_034401795.1 of Chaetoderma sp. LZ-2023a. Classification (NCBI taxonomy): domain Eukaryota; kingdom Metazoa; phylum Mollusca; class Caudofoveata; order Chaetodermatida; family Chaetodermatidae; genus Chaetoderma; species Chaetoderma sp. LZ-2023a. The sequence continues at coordinate 27,464,563 of CM067367.1, forward strand.
CACAAGACGAGTTGATGGGACCTCCAATAGCTAAGGGTGGGCTCCTTCGAGGCGTGGAGCCCAGCGCTGCACCTGCCTGGCGGATCCTCACAGGGCGAGCACCATTTCGGTTGATTCGATCTCCAAGTGTTATTTCATTAGCGTTGTGCATAATGCTCTGGTTGCCCCCTCCAAATGTCTGGATTGACACCCAGTGGGTTACACCCCTGCGCCACGTTGAGGCCGAGCATATAGTCTTAAACACGGGGAACCCTGTTAATCATCCTTACGCTATACATTAACCATTGTCAATCATTATGCTAATTACCCTTAAGCTCACCTCATTGGATGACGGGAGGCACGCGATTTATTGAGGGGGCGGGGTTTATGGCAACCCTCTACAGCTAATATCCAATTAAAAATGAGGAGATAGGGGCGCTTCAAAGGAAAGGTGACAAAAAACGTTTTCACAACTAGGTGTAAAAAATCAATCATCATGACGTCATAGACACCTAATTAGCATAACAATGGAAAAAAGGTGTGAAAAATGTGTGTCGGCATTTGCGGCATTTCCTTTGAAGCACCCCTATCGTCTCACTTCTCCTTACGTGCGGTGTGGAATGGCATCATAATAAATGACGTCATTATGGCATCATGAATGGCCTAGATAAGTACATTATGAGGACGGGCTATGCGTTGTTGTACGAATTGTATGGCTTTACTATTTACTAAATATTCTGTTGAATATTTTGAAACTAATTTGACTGGGCGCTGTTGCTGCCACGGCTTACCTGTATAATTGTCAGGAAATTAATAGTTAAGGCATTCGGGGATCGATCAATCCCAATACGGCGAAGTGTGGGTGGAGCTTAGAATGAATGGCGTAGATAAGTAAATCACGAACGCATATTTGAAGAGGGACTATGCGTTGTTGTACGAATTGTATATCTTTACTATTTAATAAGTATTCTGTTGAATATTTTGAAATTAATTTGACAGCAACAGCACCCAGTCAATATAGTTACAAAATATTCAACAGCTTACCTGTATAGTTTTCAGGAAATAGATAGTTAGGACATTCGGGGATCGATCAATCCCATCACGGCGAAGTATGGGTGGAGCTTAGCTAGAGGTAGGCGGGGCATAGCTAAAACTGGAAATGCCCTTTATGCATGCACGCATACTCACAGTCATGAATGAAATTCACTCTTCCCTTACGTGACGAGGTTAAAACGATAATTATAATGAGACTCCAGAGTCTAGAACTGATCTAGTTTCGGATGCATTATTAATCTATGATGGCATTGTTGTGGATATCAGGGTGTACCTTATGACTATAGTACAAAAGCACCAGAAATCAAAACCAGCAGCCATATAGGTGGAGCCTGAAAAAACCCCGGACAAGCGACCAAGAGAGTGTCAAAAAATTAAACACCTAATGGTTGACGATGATACCTGTTCTCCTATTGCATTAGACACATTTAAGACCATTTCCCTAGAGGCCAAGTCTTTAGACTTTCTCCATACGTAATAATAGAGATTATAAGCTGAGTTATCGTTTTGATATCCCCAACACACTCAGTCATCCTACACACTTTAACAAAAGCCATCGAAAACCTAATTAATGATACTTTAATAAAGAACCCCTCTCACCATGACCTTTGAGTTTCCACCCAATCATGTACCACTCTACTCATTCACCCACTCACCCACTCACCCACACCCACCTCACGCATGCAAGCACACACGCACGCACGCACACACGCACGCACGCGCGCGTGTCAATAAAAACAGCAACAAACCACAATCACAAAGCTTAACTTGACTATTACAAAGTCACAGTCACCTATAATTGACCACGTGGTGACGATCTTACAAAGATCAGGGGTCCATATTGGCATCCCCTGTGTCAGACATTCAGCGGCTACATATGGGTGTAAAATATCATCATATTTCCTTCTTTATAACACGAAAGCGGATATTTACCACAACAAAGTACGTATTATTTGCTCTTTTATTGCTTTGTTTACAGAGTGTAATTTTGAGTCATATTTAAACTTTATTATTTAATAATTAATTGAAATCAAGATGGTGTAGTTTCGTAGGTCAATGACTGAAATCAGCGTGACAATTGAGACCTCGTCGTCCTCTTTAATCAACCTGCTACTGTAAACACACAAATATAAATAACGTTAACCATCGTGATTAACCCTTTAATGACTAAATTTCTTCGAAAAACTAAAATATTTACTAATTGAATGTCCATTTGCAGACCAAGAGAAGACTATTTTTGAAAATGTGCCACAGTGGTAAAATCTAAAAAATAGTCTTCTCTTGGCCTGTAAATGGGCATTACTCAAAAGCACTACCGAGG
>CM067367.1:27471915-27551915 GCA_034401795.1 Chaetoderma sp. LZ-2023a
ACGAAAATCGGAGCAAAATCTATACGTACCATCTTTTTTCCGTACTAGAATGATAGGTGAAGCATAGGGAGACTCAGATGGCTCGATTACATCCATCTGAAGCATAGCACCAATTTCCTCTTTAATAATCTCCCTCATGTGGTGAGGCACTGGATATGGTTTTGACCGGATTGGAGCTTGGCTGGTCAGCCTAACCTTGTATTCAGTACAATCTGTTCGACCAGGCAAATCTGTTAAAACATCACTATATGTATGCAAAACTGATTTGACCTGTTGCTGATGCTCACTACTTAATTCATCAGAGATGACAACATCCTCAGCTGTTTCTTTCGCCTTCCAGTTTGGTGACACAATTACTGGTTCTGATGTGTCCATACCAGTGTTATCATCCTGAAAAACAACATCAACAAGACCTGAACAGACATATTCTAAAGATCCCATTCCTACAGTACAGACATCAACGTTTGATTCTGGTCTTTCAATATATTTCTTAAGAAGATTTACCTTTCCCAACACATTGACTCTATAATTACCCATTCCAAACCTTTCCAATATTTGGAATGGTCATTTCCACTGCATCAGTAACTTATTGTTATCTGTAGGCAGCAGAATAAGCACCTTATCACCGACCTTCATCTGACGATTCTTTGTCTTGGTATTGTAGTACTTCCGATACCGACTTGATGATTTCCTTAGTTCGTCTTGTATGATCTGGACTGTCTCTTCCAATCTGTTTCTCAAATCAAAAACATATTGATAAGTTGTTCGAACTTCTGCATTATCCACCTCCCCTGTCCATAATTCATGTAATATCTTAAGTGCACCTCGTACTGCCTGCCCTACCATACAGTAACTCAAACGGGGAAAATCCAAGACTTTCTTGTTCTACTTCTCTATATGCAAATAACAGTGCTGGACGGTACCTGCCCCAATCCTTTGGCCGTTCAGCACTCATCTTACGAAGCATCGATTTTAATGTACCATTAAGACGTTCCACTAAAACATTACACATATGGTGGTATGGTGTGGTAGTTAATTGCTTAAGAGATAACAATCTACTTACTTCTTTCATTTCTGCCGATGTAAATTGTGATCCCATATCTGTTAAAATGTCTTTGGGCACACCAACTCTGGTAAACACTTCGAGCAACGCCTCTGCTACATTTTCTGTTTCGATCCTATGCAATGCCACTGCCTCTGGATATCTACTGGCATAATGTACTATTGTTAATATGTAGCGAGTACAACGGTCAGTCACAGGGTATAGTGGTCCTACCAAATCCACTGCAATTCGTTCAAAGGGTGTTTCAATTAAACTCTACCCTTAGGTACTGTTCGCTGACATATATCACATGACATACAGTGACGTTTGATGTCACTATGCAATCCAAGCCAATAAAACTGTGATTGAACTCAGTCCACCGTTTTTCGTACTCCAAGATGGCCACCCATCAATGATTCATGCGCCACTTTCATGACTTTCGTATGCAGCGACTGAGGGAATACTACTTGAGTATATTCTTTACCATGGGCTACATTTGATGACATGAACTTACGGAGCATAACGCCATTGTGATAATAAATTGAAGAAACATTATTACCAGTATGTTTTTATAAGCCACGTATGGCTAGTGTTTTTAGCTTACCCATACTTGTATCCTGTTCTTGAAATTCAATCAATTCTTCCCTTGTCACACACACAGAGAGAGAGAGAGAGAGAGAGAGAGAGAGAGAGAGAGAGAGAGAGAGAGGGGGGGGGGAGAGAATGATGTGGAATATCTATGTTATACTCTATAATACAACATAAAGAAATGAGCTTACTATCAGGTTGATCACACAGACCAGATATGACAAGTTATTTTCATTGTAAGTTGTATGAATGTCGAGTACTTTGGGATGCAGCTAACTGGAAGCGTTTGCTGGATCAGTTTCCATAAATATATAAGTTAAGTAATTTGGTTGCTTTTTCAAATTAAGACATTCGTATGTAGCTTTTTGAACATCAAATCGTTATTGACACTATCTCTATCAAACATTACTGTATCGAGTCTAGCCAAACACGCCACATCATTGCCTGTAATGCACCAATGCTATTTTGGTGATGTGTTTCATTCTTCCATGCCATAACAATGTTGCTTATGAATACACCTAGAGTAATAATTGCCTAGTAGACTAGTAGAATAAGCCCATTTTTGGGCGAACTGGGGAAAAAATTCCAATGTTATCAATTCCTGGTCATTTTTTATTTTCACTATCTTTAGTATCCCAGAAAAAAAGTTCTGACCAATATGGCTTGGGCGGAATTTTTTACACCACTTTGAAATCTTCCTACTTTCAAATTTCTTGCAGTGCCTCATTATATGGTGCACGGGGCAAATTCAAATTTCTGACGTTTCCGTACGATTAGAGTGCTGAAAATTGGCATACATTTCGAAGATACAATACCCTATCGTGTAAAATAATAATTGTTAAACTATATCAAAAATAACCTTGGAAAATTCTTTGATGATCACCAATATAGAGGCCAATTCACAGAATTTATGAAAATATAACTGTATCTTTTTTGCTATCAATATATTTTGCGTTATAATAAGAAAGTTAGCGAATAAATTTGTTCAGGACAATACATCGTTTACAAATATAGCCAACTTAGCGCGGTCTGTGATCAGATTACGCGAAGAATTAATCATTTGTAATACTAATACATGGTCCAGGATAATTTTAGAAACCGGCAATTAATGTAAATCAAAAGACAATTATGACTTTTGCGTGTAACAGGTTGAAATAAAGTTAACTAATATACTTATTCACTATCATATCGTGGTTGTGAACACGTGTATGCTTGAATTCCATATGGGCTTTTAATACATTCAACAATGAGTTATCAATTAGATGAAAATTGCATTCCCATGCCGGGTATCTTATCTGAGGAGAATTGTGTTGTTTGTCGGGAGGTTATGTGAGATGATAAACAAAAGGTTTATAAAAAAGGTTTTGAAACGCTTATTCGTATAAGTCGTCTTCGGGGTGGGGGGGGGGGGTGGGGGATAAAGAACTGAATGAATATTTATTAGAAAGATGAGTAACACTTCCCATTGGTAACGTGTATGTACACAAGAGATGCCGGGATTATTATACTAGGGATCCAGAAGCTGACCTTAGAAGAAGTAGAACAGATAGTGACAGTGGTGCAACAACATCAAAAAGATTAAGATCAAGTACGAAGCCTTTTGACTGGACGGGCGGTTGCCTTTTGCATGGGAAAACAGCAGTCTTTGACAGTAAACATCCAGGCAAAGACTCGGTGTCAAAGGTTACCTTGCATGCATTCAGACAATCTGTCTTGAATCAGTTCATGAAACGAAATGACACGTGGGCTCATCAAATTATGTTAAGAATAAATGACTGCATAGATTTAGTTGCATCATCAACCCAATATCATTGCAAATGTTATACAGATTTTTTCTGTTCTGCAAACACTACTAATGTACCAGTCGGTCGGCCAACCGATTCAAAGATGGATGATGAGGGGGTGTCAGAAAAAATGACTATCACGGAAATATACGAGAAGATGATAGAGATATCCAGTGGTGAAGAAGTTTATGGCATTAAGAGCCTGAGAGAGAAACTGCACGACCATTACGGCAACCACATATTCTGTTCGCGAATGAAAGGGGGTCGTGAAGATGTATTATGTTTCCATGATATGGCTGGTTACATAGTACATGAGAATTGGCACTCCGAAAAGAGAGAAAATGTCAAACTAGAAACTGAAAGAATAGTTGGTGCGTGTGCTAAACTACTGAAAGATGAGATACGTCAGCGAGAGTACTCAAAAGAATGTTATCCGAGTAGCAATGATATTAGTGATATCGATAAAGGAAGGGAGTTTCTCACCCCACTAACTCGTATATTTATTGAGACAAAGATAGAAAATGATGTAAAAAGAAATAGCATTGGTCAAGCTCTCACTCAAGCGGTGGGACCATCTTCTGTAATGTCGCCTATTTTGTTTGGTACCGCGGTAGAGATGGACAATTTATTTGGTTCAAGGTGGCTGATAGACGAGCTGTTCAGATTGGGATTTTCCATCTCATATGATGAATTAACTTTGTTTAAGCAATCTATTTTACAAGAGGAAAATCTCGACACATTGTCACCAAATAGCGATGCCGAAATCACACAGTGGGCCTCGGATAATGCTGACCATGATGTCCGAACACTTGATGGTGGCAACCAGTTTCATGGTATGGGTACGATATCAATGTCGGCTGTAAAAGGATACCATAGAAACTGTGATCAGCATGTTAGACGCATGGCAAAATTGGCAGTGTCTGAACTAGTGGGTGACAAGGGGATACCAATCATTCAATATGTAGGGTCAATGTTGACATCACTTTCATCCCTAAAGTTCAAACCAATACTGGAATCCCAACGACCCTTTATCGTGCAACCAGCATCATATTATGCCAACCTGCTGTGGCAATCAGCACGTGTATTTAATAAATTGAGTAGACCAATGCCAAATTATTCTTGATTCATGCAGCACTTCTACAAGCCCCTTGATGATGGTACTGAGAAATGGCAAGTACTTATTCTTCCATTCATAGACCTCAACCCAAATGACGAGACTTGTCTGTACTCTACACCTTTATACGTTCACGATCAGTCAAGCAAACTGATGCAACCCAGTGCATCAATCACATTTGTCCAGCCACTCTGGCAGAAAGCAGTTGCAATTATTAAAGCAAAAGATCTCGCAGATTCTTATGCGATCAATGAAACCTCGAGGACGTCTGACACATGGTCGTGGCATATCTGAAAGTGTTAGGCATCAATGGATCTATAGCATGCATCACTGTGCAGCTGTTCATGAGGCAATGACCAGCTTAACAAATCGTCAAAATGCAACAAGTGAACAACATGCGGAACTCGGTAAATATAGGTGCAAGCGAGATTTTGTAGCCATGGAGAAGATCCTAGATTGGTTTGAACAACACAACCCATTCGATGACGAGGTGTCCACGCTAAGGTCGTTGGAAACTGGGTTAACAGCATCTGACAATGATGGAATTAATTGTGACATGGCTGAACAAGTGGGTTTGAAGATCCAGCAATCACTTGATGACGTGGCCTTTAGTAATGCTCACATTAAACGATCTCAACAAGTTCGTACATTGAATGATCTCCAGCCCGGTATCAAGCTCGGGGAAAAACTATCCAGATTGAGCCGAGTGATTTATTCTTGCGATGTACGGCACTGGCAAAACGAGAATCTGAAGACGTCATACCTTATTTTAAGTATGAACTTTCTTCCATACCTACATCGCTGTTCAAAGACTATTTCATGCGAAAATCAGATAAATCAGAATTAGCCAGGGATATCAAGAAAGCGCTCCACAATGTCAGCCATGAACTGACTAATGTTATGAAAGATGCCATGCCAGTAATAGATGGTGGTTGGCTGCTCCATCATATTAGATGAAAAACAATGTTACGTATCAAGAAATTGTCGAACAATATGAAACCTTTCTCAGTAATAAATATGGAAAGTGCTGTGTTGTATTCAATGGATATAAAGGACCATCCACAAAAGACCACGAACATCTGAGGCGCTCTGGAACAACGTCCGCGGATATCACTGTCACAGATATATCAGAGTGTCACAAAAATCAAGAGGCATTTTTCTCCAACATGAGGAATAAGACACCGTTCATACAGCTTCTTGTTAGATTCTTACACTCTAAGGATTATATCGTTAGATGTAGTGATGGCGATGCAGACACCTTGATTGTATCAACTGCTCTGGACTTTTCGAAAAGCGGTCAATCAGTAATGGTTGTAGCGGAAGACATGGACATTTTTATTATGATAATTCACCACTGGAAAACATATATGGCTGATATATTTCTAGTAAACGAGAAAAAAACAAATGGACAGAATAAAACTGTGCAGATGTACAACCTTCGCGAAGCACATGAAGTGATGAATCCAGTATTGCACGACAACATACTGTTCATCCATGCATGGAGTGGTTGCGATACAACTTCATCTACATATGGACAAGGAAAACTCATGTAATGAAAGTCTTGTCTAAACAGAGCAAACTACAGTTACTAGCTCATGAAATGGCTGATACTGAGACGACACCCCAAGACGTCGGTAATGCCGGTATATCTGTTTTCTGTATCCTTCAAGGAGGGAAAGATTCTGAATCACTGACATCCTTGTGACACATGCGTTATCAAGCAATGATTGCCCAGTGTAATACAATTGAGCCTGAGAGACTTCCACCAACTGATCGAGCGGCTCATTACCACAGTCTCCGCGTCCATCTGCAAATTGTCCAATGGGCTGAACTCGATAACAAGTGCCTTAATCCGTACGAATGGGGCTGGAAGTTGGAAAACAAAGTTATGCGCCCAGTCATGACAGATATCGATGCTGCACCTGCAAATGTTCTGAAATTTATTCTTTGTAATTGTAAAATTACTAATGAACCCCAATGTGGAACAAGGCAATGTTCATGCTACAAATAAGGATTACACTGTGTCGCTGCATGTGGTGGTTGATAGTTAGGGCATTCGTGGATCGATAAATCCCACCACGGCGAAGTGTTGGTGGAGCTTAGATAGAGATGGGCGGGGCATATCTAAACCATTAGCAGGTTGCAGGTTAACTGCACAGTTACCTCGAAATTTAGATTTTGAGAATTCATGCATCAACATTCAGCTCGATTCCAGCATGCGCAGAATGTCGGTGGATCAGTGGATCCTAGCTAGAAATGGATCCGTCTGCTATATTTCTGGTTTGGTGATCATGCCGTGCGACCTCTGCTATAACGATTGCGTGTATGGTTAGCTTCTAATCTCTTTTCACGCAAATGTTGTCTCAACGATTACACTTAGTCCAGTGAAGATATATGGTGCAACTACAGATCCATCTGTGATTGCATTGACTGAAAGGAATCATTACGTTCCCAGAGGCCAGGTTCACAAAGGGGCGTAAGTTACGCCGTGTTGTAAAGTAGAAAACTGACCAATCAGAAAGCTTCTTTTGGTATTTATGCTGTACTGAAGTACCTTAGCGTACTTAAGTAACATTTGTCAAACTGACCCCAGGTTGTGGACTATACATCTGTTAAGACTCGAGGAAGGAAAGCCCTCTCATGTCATTCCACACAGTTTATTTAGCATTGCATCATATATCTGTAGGTCACAATACATGTTCCGGTGAGGAGGGTTATGAGGTGTGTTACGCCGTGTTGTCAGTAGAGAGTTAATCAGGAATAACGCCATACTTCAGTATGGTGCTATTCCTGATTAAGTCTCCAGAGAGAACACGGCTTTAGACTCGTAAGCCGTCTCATAAATCGATTAAATATTTTCTGAAAAGAGGAAAAATGAAATGTACATTACTTTGATGGCAAATTCAATGGATAAAGCCGACCTGTCACACAAGTATTTGAAGGCATAATCAATTACGTCACATGTAGGTTGAGCTCACAGTCAAAATGCGTAATAAATGACTTATCTAGTTCCATCATGCACATTAAACAGTCCGTCAAGTGTACGAATTGTGCGTCTTTACTATTTAATAAACATAGTCAAGGACACCCCCACCCGCACAGTGTTATTAAAGGGTATGCCGCTAGAGATGGAATATGCCGACGATGGGGACTACATAGACGAGGAAAAGAACCCCGTGGGCGAACTTCTCCCAAGAGCTGCAAGCAAGCTAGAAATTGAAAATCTCTTTGAATGAATCCAAAACAGAGTTCACCCACATATACCTATCTACAAAGCATGAAACTATAGAAAACGATGATCCACTTCGTGGCAGCGAACCATGGAGGAAAAGTTAAATCCTGGGTTCATTACTGCATGCTACGTCATGGAGAACATATCTTTCCAGTCCTTCTGGCAGCTATGAATTCGTAGATTAAAGATGCACTTGATAAAGAGGCTACGTTTATACAATGCAACCTGCGTATCTTTGATGCTGTATAACTGTAACAGGTGGGCAGCTCCAAAGGCAGCTCTAGACAAACTCGATGCCTACCACCCCAAATACCTACGCACCATCACTGGACACCGATGGCCAGACAGCAGAATTTCCAATGATGCACTGTACAAGATGTGTAATATGTCGCCGCTGTCAGTAAAGTCGCCCAGCAAAGACGGTCCATGTTTGGCTAGGTGCTAAGGATGCCAGAATACACACCAGCACAGAGACCCTTGGAATTCGCCCTACTTGGAGCCAACAAATACAAAGCCAGGAGAGGACGGCATTGCATAAATCTGCTAAGCGCGCTACGAGGTGACCTTAAGAAAGCAGGACTCGCTACACTCAAGTCAAGAATGGACCTGAGGAAGCTAATGATTTCAGCTGGGGACAAGACATAGTGGGAAAACGCGAAGAAGGCCTGATTGCATCTGCTTGATGTTCCTACTACTACTACTACAGCCGCAGAATACAGTAATCATACATTAACATAATCAGCAACACCACGCAGTCAAATTAGTTTCAAAATATTCAACAGCTAGAAATGGATCCCTCCATTTAATTTAAGATTTAACTTACTGCTGTATGTACAGGTGCATCTCGCGATGTATTGGTGTTTTGCTTTCGTAGCTGGATTGTTGCTGCTTAACTCGGGGCTTGATGGACCGGAGAGGATGGAATTGATTGGCGCGACAGTACACGTGACACGTCTAACGTTATAATGGACTTTTCCAGTTTTAGCTATGCCCCGCCCATCACTAGCTAAGGTTCACCCACACTTCGCCGTGTTGTGATTGATCGATCCCCAAATGCCCTGACTATCAATTTCCTGAGAACTATAGAGGTATGCTGTTGAATATTTTGTAACTAATTTGACTGGGTGCTGTTGCTGCCTATGGCTGCAACAGCACCCAGTCAAATTAGTTTAAAAATATTCAACATAATATTTACTAAATACTAAAGACATACAATTCGTCCAACAACACATAGTTGGTATCCAAATATGCGTTCGTGAAGTACTTATATACGCCATTCACGACGCCATAATGACGTAATTCATTATGATGTCATTCTACACGTCACGCAGTTGATTATGACGTCATAGGATGGATGGATAAAGTGGAAAAGTCTATTGACGGTCAAATTAATATAACATGGAACAAATATTCAGAGAATAAACCATATCATATCATTTAATGGAAGCTTCAACTCAAATGAAAGGGAAGTTTCCAAGGGTGATTGCTAAAAACGTACTCTCGAAGATGTGGCAACCGTCATATCGGCCTACAACATTGGTGGCGTCTTACCTGGCCAGAGACGGACGTCGCATATGCTCACTGTCAATGTTCATTGATGAACGCTGTTGTATCTAGACCACCGACACCTCGCCCTTTCCGTGCGACAATATAAATATAATTCTGTATATCGCGATATAAAGCCGATCGAGTTAAACTGCTTAAATTAGTCGAATAAAGCTTATAAAAATGAATAACATACTTATGACTCAGTATTTGGATTCAGAAAACTAAATATTAGCTCAACTGGCCAGAAACGTCATCATTCGTTTATCCCCAGTCCACCCGTCCATGTGACCCTCTGTAAGCTTTGTATTTAGACAAAGTCTCATGAATCTATAGGCCTATTTATTCAAAGAAAGGTGACTGCTCGTTTTTTCTCCGCAGCCATGATGATTTTGCCGTATTTTTAGAAACACGTTAAAAATATTCTCCCAAACAGATTAACTGATTACTTTTAATTGCGAAAATAAACTTCATCCATGGTACTGGCTGAATCATGTTGGGTTGAACAAAATCTGATTGGGTGATTTGTCCGAAGACCATCTTAGATTACCAAATCTTAACCAAAATCACTTCTTTTCAGGAACCGCTGATTGGAACGAGATAACAAAACGTGACTGAAACCGTAGCCATTGCTGCAGTAGTCGTGGTAGAATAATAAGCAGAATAAGAAAAAGCAGTAGTACTATTATAATAATAATAAAAATAATAATAATAATAATAATAATAATAATTATTATTATTATTATTATTAGTAGTAGTAGTAGTAGTAGTAGTAGTAGTAGTAGTAGTAGTAGTAGTAGTAGTAGTAGTAGTAGTAGTAGTAGTAGTAGTATTAGTAGTAGTAGTAGTAGTAGTAGTAGTAGTAGTAGTAGTAGTAGTAGTAGTAGTAGTAGTAGTAGTAGTATCAGTAGCAGTAGCAGTAGCAGCAGCATCAGTAGTAGTAGTCGTAGTCGTAGTAGTAGTAGTAGTAGTAGTAGTAGTAGTAGTAGTAGTCGTAGTCGTAGTAGTAGTAGTAGTAGTAGTAGTAGTAGTAGTAGCAGTAGCAGTAGCAGTAGTAGTAGTAGTAGTAGTAGTCGTAGCAGTAGCAGTAGCAGTAGCAGTAGCAGTAGTAGTAGTAGTCGAAGTGAACGCACGCGTTTATTTAGCTCTGCAATTGCTGCCCGAATTTGCTAGTTTCTAGCGCGATTTTGTAGATAAATTTTATACATATATTTCGTATTAGTATTTACTTTCAAACTTTATATTTAATTTGTAAATTCTTGTCTTGGTTGGAGCGCATTTTGTGTCTCTATTTTCTAAAGGCATTCCTCTTAGCTGGCGGTTTTCGCCATTTAATAGGGCTCCTCTTACTGTGGTCAATGCAATACATTTCTCCCCGCGCCGGTCTGCTATTTCTATAGATCGTAGGCTAGCGCATTGTATTTGGCAAGATCGCTTGAGTGAGTGGATTTAATTCCTTTGTCATTTGTAAGCACAAGCCTAGTTCTTTAACTATATTACTCCTTATAGTCAGTTGGCTGTCCCCGGTCAACTCGAACAGACTAACAAATATATGACTTGACTATTTAATCATATATTTGTTAGCATACTTTAATCGGCTAGGTGTTAGTGAACCACTTAGAAAGTGGTTCAAACTAACAAATATACGACTGTACTCTCTATTCGTATATTTGTTGGTAGACGTCAGGGTTTCAAAAGGGGACACTATTTATTTAGTGTTTAGCTCTTTCCCCGACGTCTTGGTGTTATATATTTGTATTATATATTGTAGTAGTATGGGGTTCCTCTTTTTATAAAACACCATGGCAACCTCATATAAGCGTACCCTGAGTCTTAAAATCACGACAAAGGCTTGGGGTATTTCGGCAATTGAGGTGTATCATGGGTTGAAGGATGTAGTTGGGGCAGGGCCACGGGTCCTTCAAGGTCTCGTTAATGTTTCCAAATCTGTATGGAATGTCACCGTAGTTAATGAAAGTGTGAAGGAAAAGTTGCTCGACGAGGTCCTTGTCGTGAAGGGTGAGGTGTGTAATGTGGAGGAAATAGATTCTGATCGTCTATTAGTCAAGATGAAGGTTCCATTAGAGATCCCAGATGAACGGGTTATCACTGAATTGATCAAGTATGGCAAAGTGGACAAAGTAGAACACGAGACCTATCCATTTGATCGAACCTTAGAAAATGGCATCAGAAGAATTTGGTTTGAAAAGGTAGAACAACCTCTCCCAAGCAAGGTCACCATAGATGGTCGATTTATCTTGCCATTATGGTACAGGGGGCAAATCAAAGAGTGTAGAATCTGCTTAAGCACAGAACATCTTGCAACAGATTGCCCTAACAAAAACAAATGTCTAGTTTGTGGATCATCTGATCATTTTAAGTGGCGATGCCCGCAGAACAAATATGTCAAAAAGGGTGCTGATAAAAGTGCAGAGCAAGTTGTCTCTAAAGAGAATGTCATAGAACCGGTAGCTGCTGAGATTGTAGCGGAAATTCATACTAATGGGAAGCACGCTGCTAAGGAAAATGTCATCGAACTAGTAGTGGCTGAGATTGTAGCTGAAGTCCATGTTAATGAGAAGCATGGGGAAAAAACTAAGAATCCAATCGCTGTAGTTGCAGGCGATGAAATAGAGGTTCTAGATGAGGGGCTAAGTCTTGCTCAAGTAACAAGTCAATCCAAGTTTGAGGACAGAGAGGCTAATTCCACACAAGTTGAAGATGATGATCAATACCCTCTGGAAGAGAGTTTTAATTTAGGACAAGTAAAATTCAGGTCGCAAGATACTGAAACTAACTTTGATTTTCCACTGAGTACACTCAATCTAGACGATTTAAATAATATAGAGAAAGTAATTGGTGTCTCGGATCGATTGAGTGGAACAAAGCGACAGAAAGATGGAGAGAGTTCTGAATCAGAAATAGAGGAAAGTGATATAGAAGACGATAATATGTCAGTCGCTGAATCTGATATATCCATTCAAACACAGAGTTCTAAATCACCTGATGAAATGGTCATGTACAGGTCAGAGGCAGGAGAGGTGTTAGTTCCATATGTGACGGCAAATGGTGTTAAATATAGGCATCTGCGTCATGATTCAGATATATTAAAATATAAGCATTTGGAAAAAGTTGAGCTAAGTAATGCAGCGTTTGTGAGTAAAATAGGTAAATGGTCTAAGAGAGGGTCGAAAAAAACAAAATCTAGTTAGCTTAATAATGGCGGTTTTACACAGCATTTTATTACCTTTTATGCTAATTTGCACACTCAATTGTAGAGGCTTAAATAGTGACATAAAGCAACGTCACCTTACTAGAGACTCTGAAAAATGAGCAGATTGACATTGCTTTGATACAGGAAACAAAAATTCAGAAGTCAGAATTATACGATAATTTAGAAAAGATTTCTGGATCCAGAATATTTTATTCGTTATCTCAAGATAATAGTGCAGGCGTAGCAATTGTTATACTCCCTCGTTGTTCAGCCTATGTAAATATAATCTCTTCAGTATCAGGTGCAAATGGTCGCTGGGTGAGAGTCACGCTAGATATACAACAAACACGTATCACGTTGCTGTGTATATATGCACCTACATCTCATCAACTACGTCGTAATTTTTTTACGGAGATGTCTAAAACAGCACTAGATAACATCACTGAAAACTTAGTAATGGGTGGTGACTTTAATTGTGTCTTAGACAAAGAAAATGACAGGAATGCAACTTCAACTTATACTGATACATCACATAGACTCTTAAAAGAAATATGTGATAATGAAAATTTAGTGGACACATATAGAATATCAAAACCTCATGGTAAAGATCTTACATGTTTTTCGGTAGATGGTAAAGTTGGTTCAAGGATCGACAGAATTTATGTGAATAGTTTGTTAACAGGGTACTGGAGAGATGTTAATATTAAGCCAGTTGCATTCTCCGATCATAACATGGTTTGTGTAACCTTTGCCAATGCTGACTGGGTAACAAAAGGGGTCGGGTTTTGGAAATTAAACACAACACTGTTGGGAGAAGAATTTTATAAGAATAATATAGAGAGTTGTTGGCAACATTGGATTAATAGGAAAGCATCATATAAGAGCACATTGCAATGGTGGGAGGATGTTAAACTGGATTTAAAGTATGTTTCCCGAAAGTATGCTATTAGAAAAGCACAGGAAATACGCAAACGCAAGAAAACACTTCATCGATCACTGATGAAAATTAATGCTAAGGTAAATAATGGTGAAGAGAATTATTATGAATTACTGGTTAAAATTAAAAGTAAAATAAGAGATATAGAACAATATGAGTTTGAGGGTGCAAAAATTAGAGCAAGAGCCCAGATGCACGCAGAAGGGGAAAAGCCAACCCGATATTTTTGCGCATTAGAAAAAGCACGGGCAATAGATAAGGTGATGTGCTCATTAAACATGCCGGATGGTTCAACCGTCTTTACCAACAATGAAATGAGTACTATTGTATGCAATTACTATGAGTCATTGTACAAGTCAGAGGGAATTGATGAAGATGCAAAATTGGATTTGTTAGCAAATATAGACAAAAAGGTGTCAGACACAGGCAGTGAATTTTGTGATCAACCCTTAACACTAGAAGATTTAACTAAATCCCTTAAAGGTATGAAACTAGAAAAATCACCGGGGTGTGATGGCCTTCCAGTTGAATTTTACCAAACGTTTTGGCACCTTGTAGGTCCAATAATGGAAGAATTAGGCACTGAAATTTTTGAGAAAGGCCATTTACCACCAACTATGGCTAGGGCATACGTAAGGCTAATATATAAAGGAAATGACAGACGTCTAATTCAGAACTACAGACCAATTTCTCTACTATGTGTAGACTACAAAATAATATCCAGAGCACTAACATTGAAACTAGGTAGTGTTTTAGGAGAAATCATTGGAACAGAGCAGACATGTGCTGTACCCAGGAGGACAATTCTAACCAATACCATGGTAATAAGAGACCTTATACAATTGGTTGAGAAGGATAGCATCCCTTCAGCTGTGATTGCCTTGGACAATGAAAAGGCATTTGACCGTGTGGAATGGGATTTTCTTTTTAATTCTTTGCAATCGTTTGGGTTAGGCTCAAACTTTATTAAATGGGTAAAGATTTTATATACGGATATCAAGAGTAGCTATTTAGTGAACAATCAATTATCCAGAGAAATTGTCTTAGAACGTGGGGTTAGACAGGGGTGTTCCCTATCGCCATTATTATTTGTTATTGTGATGGAATCACTTGGCATAGCATTGAGGCAAAATAAGAACTTTCAAGGCATATGTATTCGTGGCATAGAAAGACCACTTAAGCTGTCACAATATGCTGATGACACAACTGTGTTTACCAGTTCAAACAATGATTTTGCAATTTTAAACCACGTACTAGAAAAGTTCCAAAATGCATCTGGTTTGAAAATCAATAAAGGAAAATCCAAAGGATTATTTCTGGGGCCATAGAAAGAGCGGAATGACCAGCCACTTGAAATCAATTGGTCTGATGATACCATTAAGATTTTAGGCATCTATTTTGGCAGGAAACCGAATACAATACAAAATTGGAATGAACGAGTATCTAAGCTTAAGAGAATATTAGCAAATTGGAAGCGTCGTCGTCTTTCAATCTTTGGTAGAGTGTTTGTTGTCAACAACTTGGCATTATCTGGGCTATGGTATACAGCATCTGTTGTACACATGCCAAAACATGTAGAAAAGGAGGTTAATGAGTTGATATTGTCATTCATATGGGAAGAAAAGAATCATTTAGTTTCCCATCATGTTCTCAATAATGCTAAGTTAGAAGGAGGACTTGATTTAATTGATATTAAAGTGAAATGTGTTTCTTTAAGGTTAACATTTTTGGATGATCTTATTACATCAGATGAGACGTGGGCATGTGTTTCACGAGCTCTCATGGAGAGAATTGTAGAACCATTTCTGGCGGAGCATGTTTTTACCTCAAAGAAGCCACCTCCGAATAGCCAAATGATACCAGATGTGTTTAAAGATCAAGTTAAGGAGTTAGAAATATTTGACAGATACATGCCTCCACCTACGTGCTGGAAGGAAGTACTAGAACAGCAATTGTGGGGCAATAGTAATATATGTTATAACAATGCAGTACTTTATCTACCGTCCTTTGCAAAATATGGCATTCAACATTTATCGGATATGATACACCCTCAATCATGGATTGATATGCAAGACGTAGCTAGAAAAACACATATGAGGCATATAGATGTCCAGCGGTTGCTAAATAAAATAAAACATGCTGTACCAATTGAATGGTTTCGTCTGCCAAATGTAAATAATAATAGTTTGACTCCACAACTCGCATTAGTTCTTGATGATGAGATGTTAAAATACAAGATGAGATCCAAGGAATGGTACCATATTATGAGACGAAAACAAGTAACACCTCCCATAGCAATTAGGAGATGGGATGACTCAAGCTATAAACCATCCAGTTGGAAAAATGTATGGAAAATCTTACATTCTCCATCCATACCAAATATGGCTCGTGATTTATTGTGGCGATTACTACATCGACGGCTATGGGTGGGACACTTGACATACAAGTGCAATATTACGACTTCTGATAGGTGTTACTTATGTCAAACAGACGAGGAAACAATCGAGCATTTATTTGCGGAATGTCCAATATCGTCACAATTTTGGGACTATATCAGCCAAATCTTGGCAAAATTTGGAGCGAAGCCCATTGTTCTAGACACGCATGTAGTCTTATTTAGAGAATTTGGATCAAGCGGTGTAAATATCATAAAGTCTGAAAGGACTATTTTAATAACAATACTAACCATAGGTGTTTGGGCCATTTGGAAACATCGGTGTGCACAGACGAAAAATCCATCTATGGGCAATCACAATAGAGCAATAAAGGCAATATTTCGTTCATTGCTGCTGAATCATATTCCTTGCGAATATTTTAGATTAAAGCAGCATGGTAAAGAAAAAGTATTCAAGGACATATGGTGCAAAACAAACATAGTTTCAATAGAGTTGGGAGCTGTAAAAATAAATGAGCCTGCACTAGCTTAAATCATTTAATTACTACAGCTGATTTATCTGTGTCTTTTAATTAATCTGTGTCATGTAATTCATTTTAGTCTGCACTTTGATATTGTTATGTTTAATAATTCATGTTAAGAAATAAACAGACTGGGGTAATTTAATAATCAATCGATAAAGTAATTTGCCATTGAATTATAAAATTGTCCCAGGTAATTTTAGGAATTTGCACAGAGTTTTATAGGGTTATTTGTTCCCGGGTAATTAACAAAACCTTACAACAAAGTAAATCAAAAATGGAAACAAGAGCGCCATCTATTTCCATCTATTTTTCTGTAATTTTCCTGCTGACTATATATGTTATGCTACCCGAATGCTACTACGCCCGCTGATCTTTAAGACTCAGCCCACTGGCGTCAATGATTGACTTATTTGTCATTGATTGACGAGTCACTTTTCATTTGTTGAATAGTTGCACTCGCCACACGGGTTTACTACCACACATGGATTGAATGGTAATTTACAAAACCTTACAATAAAGTAAACTGAAAATGTAAACAAGAGGGCCATCAATTTTTCTGGAATTTTTCTGCCGACTATATGTATTATACTACCCAAATGCTACTACGCCCGCTGATCTTTAGAGAATCAGCCCACTGGCGTCAATGATTGACTTATTTGTCATAGATTGACGAGGCACTTTTCATTTGTTGGATAGTTGCACTCGCCACACGGGTCTACTACTACACCTGGGTTGAATAGTAATGCCTTTGTTAAGTTTTGTTTTGCTATCGGAGCTTTATCAGCATATTGTTTTGTATCTATACTTTTTAAGCCATATGTATTTATAGATTGTATTAATGCTCATTATTTATCATTGTTTTGGTGTAATATTAATCAAGATTACTAGTTCACCAGGTTTTTTTCTGGGGGTTTGCAAGCCTTTTTAAAGGAGTTCCTCCGTGAAGTTTGTCCGACTGCGTCAGCGTCGGTTTTTCAAAAAAAAAAAAAAAAAAAAAAAGTCGTAGTAGTAGTAGTAGTAGTAGTAGCAGTAGCAGTAGTAGTAGTAGTAGTAGTAGTAGTCGTAGCAGTAGCAGTAGCAGTAGTAGTAGTAGTAGTAGTTGTAGTAGTAGTAGTAGTAGTAGTAGTAGTAGTAGTAGTAGTAGTAGTAGTAGTAGTAGTAGTAGTATCAGTAGCAGTAGCAGTAGCATCAGTAGTAGTAGTCGTAGTCGTAGTCGTAGTAGTAGTAATAGTAGTAGTAGTAGTAGTCGTAGTAGTAGTAGTAGTAGTAGTAGTAGTAGTAGTAGTAGTAGTAGTAGTAGCAGCAGTAGTAGTAGTAGTAGTAGTAGTAGTAGTAGTACTAGTAGTAGTAGCAGTAGCAGTAGCAGTAGCAGTAGCAGTAGTAGTAGTAGTAGTAGTAGTAGTAGCACCAGTAGTAGTAGTAGTAGTAGTAGTAGTAGTAGTAGTAGTAGTAGTAGTAGTAGTAGTAGTAGTAGTAGTAGTAGTAGTAGTAGTATAATATTGATAATGCACTGGCTCAGTTTTTCAAATTTCATGTTTATTTTATTACTTGAGAGTCTGTTGATTTTGTCTCAATTATCGCTTATATTAACTCTTTATCTTCATCGTCGTCTTTAATTGTTTTTGTTGAAATTGACGTCAGATTCACAGTTCAAATCTGAATTTAAAGGAACATTCTCCCATCTTGGCTTTAATCTTGGCATCAAAGCGTTCATTCTGCGCAACTGTAAAGTTGTTCTTCCAATCAGCAACCTCACCTATAAATAATAATAATAATAATAATAATAATAAGAAGAAGAAGAAGAAGAAGAAGAAGAAGAAGAAGAAGAAGACTTTTCATGGTACTTCACATCAAATTATCACAATTCTTAGAGTAAAAAAAGGAACAATTATGTTTTCTTAGCATACGATACGTGACCAACCTCTTTGTACAATGTATAATATTCATTATAAAAATCCATTAAAAACGAGTACATCATTCTCTACACTGCACATAAAGTCATCAATTGCCCAAAAATTACGAAATGCCTCCAGCGAACCAATAGTACGATGATAATGAAATTCAATAGAGATTCTAAAACGGATTCTGGAAATGAATTCTTTGAGTGGGTCCGTATTAGCGCTCTCGTCCATAAGACGCTGACGCGTTATATAGATTGCCATCTTAGCATTGGATATGATCCGGTTAGAATGACGATGACGAATTTTCCGACTAGATTTCGAAAAGCATTGCGGACATGGAAAACCATGTATGTAATTTTCAAGTTTAAAAACTCAATTTCAAGTAAACGCATAACAGTATGCCTAATGGCTAACACTAATGGGTGAAGACGAATACAAGTTACAAACATGTGAGCTAGGTCTTCCTGCTCGCCGCAGTATGGGCAATCAGCGTTAGGAAAATACCCGGCATGGAAGAGAAACACCCCTGTATTTAATGCGCCGTGTAATATCTTCCAAGCCATATCCCCCTCAAAATTGGTACACGGGTATTCATAAAGCAACGAGAATATGCTGTAGATGAGATGTCTAAGGATAAAATAGCTGCCCATATATAATTATCAGCATTCGGACAATTCACTGAGTAACATTTCAGCAATGATAGCTTGTACAGATCCCACTTATCGTTAGATCTTCTTCTTCTTTTCGATCGCTGGTATCACACATGGAGAGCCGTTCTCAAGACAAAATCTGTGGTTTTCTGCAGTTCTTCCACAGGCCCATACAGCTTTTCAAGAATAGAGGTTGACAAAGGCCAGATCTCTTCTCTCAGCAGCTGATACAGACTGCAACATTGAAGTATTTGCTCTGTGGTCTGTTCTGCTTCTCCACAAGGACAAGCGGGCGATGTCGCAAGGTGGAACCGCCTGTACATATGTTGGTTTAGTCTTTTGTGTCCAGTTCTGAGACGAAAAATGGTCGCTTGCTCTGGCCTCGATAGATGATGGTAGGCATTTTCTGATTGAGGTGTTCTATAGAGTGACTTGATGATAGTCTTCATCTCTGTATGGGTAACCATGATTTCTGTCTGATTCTCTTCTGCACACACCTTTGCCATCTAGTCTGCTTCCTCATTTCCTTGGACTCCACAGTGTGAGGGGATGCACTGCAGTGCTATCCGAAAGCATTTGATGGTTTGTAGTGCTTCTTCAAGTTGTGGCAGCTTACCTTTGGTGATAGCCTCAAGGACGGAGTGGGCATCAGATAAAAAGACAATCTGTACAATAGGGTCTGCTGTTCTGCTGATGGTATTAGCTGCATGAACCAGTGCTTCGACTTCAGCTCTGTAGTTTATGCAGTGTTTGCCTGTCGGTATTGCAGCTGACTCATGTTGTCCGTTTGGATACTGTATGTACAGTCCGGCACCTCCGCTCCTAATTGCATCTTTGGCTGATCCATCTGTGTAGATCCTTATCCATGTCTCCTGAGGGTACATTTCTTCCAGCATGGCTAGGGCCAGGGCCTTCTTGCTCACATCACTGTGTTCATCTTTGGTTGTGAGATGAGGTACTGTGGTGCGAATAGCTATGCTCTCTAGGTTGTTTTCCCAGGGTGGAGGATCAAGGGTGTGGTTTGGGTCTTCTATTTGTGCTGGCAACATTTCTTGGTGTTTCCTTTGAAGTGCCTTTGTCTCTTTCACAAAACTTGATCATTTAAGTCTTCCTGATGACAGCTGTGCTAGCCTGATCTTCATCGGGTGGTTGTTGAACGATTTGTACTTTGCAGCTTGGATCAGTGTTTTGCATTCCCTTCCTTTGCTAAGTGGGGGGGGGGATGCATGCTGTCTGCTCCATTTTTTCAATTGGTGTTGATCTCATTCCACCAGTGATGATGCGCAGTGCCTGGTTTTGTACTCTGTCGAGGTTCTGTTGATGAGATTTAGCTGCTATCATCCATGAGCCGGATCCATACTCAAGGTGTGGTCGTACGGCACCTAGGTAGATGGTCTTGAGGATCCTTTCATTGGCACCCCACTTTGTTCCTGCCTGCTTCCTCATGATGTTTAGCTTTCTTCTGGCCTTTGCCTCTGCGTTCTGGATGTGCTCCTTCCATGTTAATCTTCTGTCATAGGTGACTCCCAGGTATGTCTGCTGGTCCTCGTACTCGAGTGGAGTACCGCCCAGTCTCAGATTGCCAACCTTGGTTTTGGTGGACAGTGAGAATAGCATGGCTGATGATTTTTCTTTGTTGATGGTAATACACCAGCGATTGGCCCAAGCTGTAATTCTGTCCCAAGGCGAGCTGCATTCTGTACGTGGCAGTCGTTGTGTACTCCTCGGTGCACCAGAGTACGAGGTCATCTGCATAGAGGGCTGCTTGGATCCCATTGGGCAGCTCTGCTACAATGTCATTAATGAAGAGTATGAAGAGAGTTGGTGATAATACTCCGCCTTGTGGCACCCCTTGTCTCAGCAATACATTCTGTCCAGATTGTCCATCCACCAGCACCCTAACTCTGCGATTGTGTAGGTATGACTTGGTCCATCAGAACATGTTGCCACCGATGCCTGTGCGCCGGAGCTTCACGAGGAGACCATCCTACCACACCTTGTTAAATGCCTTGTGCAGATCGATAAAGGCAGCTAGCATCACCTTCTTGGCTTGAAAAGTGTCCTCTATCACCTGTGCAAGATGTGTTGTTTGATCTTCTGTGCTCCTGTATCTTCTGAAGCCGGCCTGCTCTGAAACTATATTGTTCTCCGACTCAAGGTACCACTGCAGCCACTGGTTGATGATGCGCTCCGTGGTCTTGCATATGCAGCTTGTAAGACTGATAGGACGGTAGCTCAGCACTTTCGTCTTGTTCTTCCCTTTTTTCAGAATAGGAGTCATTCTGGCTTCCCTCCAGCGCTGAGGATCCTCTCCATTGGTCCAACTGAGATTAAAGATGTCTAGCAACTTGCGGAGAGATGCATTACCAAGGTGTTGGATCATTTCATTCGTAATGTCATCTGGCCCGTGAGATTTCTTCTTCTTCAATTGGCGGATAGCCTTCCTCAGTTCTGCTAAACTAATATCAACTTTCATTACATCGTGAGTGTTGGTGTCTGTTCTTTCCTTTTGCTCTTTTCTAACCTCTTTTTGATGCATTAGTGGTATGGAAATGTTGCTTTCTTTTGCATATGCCTTCGCAAAGGCATCTGCAGCCATCTTTCCTGTCAGTGTTTGCCCATCTTCTTCAAGAGTAATCTTCTCTCCCCCGACACCCTCATCATTCAGTGCTTTAGTCAGTCTCCATAGCTTTGTGGTGTCTCTCTCTAAATTAAGCCATGCCGTCTTTTCCCTCCAGCTTCTTCTGTTGGCCTCCAGCTTGGTCTTTAGATACTTGGCTTTAGTTTGTTGTAGCGTGAAGTGGTTTTTTCATGACAGGGATTATCCACTGCATCTTCTCTGGCCTTGTCTAGTTTATCATGTGCTGCTTATCGTTAGATGGCACAGATACCTTGTACAGAATAGTATTATTGTCAAAGGACAGCTTGATCGTATATCCTGACTTAGGTATATAATCAGGACGTTTTAAAAGCTCGTGCCATTCTGGTGGCAAACTAATCCAAAGCTTATTTACATTATTTTCTAGTAACCGTTTAGAACGATGGCGGGTCTTATATGCTAATTCATCAACTGATATTTTCTGATCATTCACTAAGATGTCTCTAACAGTGGTGACTTTGGCATTTAAAAAATCCGCCTTGAAAAACGTTCCTCCGGACGTGTCATCTTTTATCAGGGGATTGAGAAACAAGGGTTCATTTAGGACATCAATCTTACAGAGAGGTTGTGACACTCTTGTGATATCAAAGGAAAACCAAGAATATAATATATTCTTATAAAAATATGGCATATTATTAAGACTAGATATATCTAGATCAATATAAGACAACTGATGATCATAATTAAAATTAACTGTTTTAAAAACCAACTAGTAAAAACAAAACATGGATGAGAGGAGTTACAGTTAAGAGAGGATTGCGCATAACTGATACGAAAGGCTCTTATTCTCGATTGTAAATGTACTAAGCCTTGACCGCCATTTTCCAAGTGTAATACTAATAAATCTCTGTTCAGCCAATGTTTACCGGCCCACACAAAGCTGATCAAGCGTCTTTGAATAGCATTTACAATTTTAACAGGTGGGTCGATAACAGCAAATTTGTGCCACAATTTAGAAGCTGCGAGTAAATTAGCAATGATAATACGACCTCTGAAGGAAAGGGCTCTAGAAATAAATAGGCAAGTGTATTATTAACATCTGCTTCTATATTATCCCAGTTATGATTAACAAAGTCTGAAGAATTCCCAATGTATACCCCGAGTATTTTCAGACCGCGATTATTCCAAGTTATACCCACGGGTTGGTCTACACGATTTGTCCACGATCCAGCCCAAAGACCTTCAGTCTTTTCGAGATTAACTCTTGCATTCGAAGACGCCTCAGAAATATTTAAGCAATTCTTTAAATCAAAAATATCTTGTTCAGTAGTTGTGAAAACAGTGACGTCATCAGCATATGCTGAACACACAACATTTTCATCCGCGGCATTAGGCAGGTTAACTCCGTTTAGCCCTTTCTCAGAACGCAATTTATGCAGCAGTGGTTCTATGCAAATAGCGTATAAAGCACCAGATAACGAGTAACCTTGCCTAATGCCACGTTTGAATGCAACAGGAGCTGTTAGTGAATTGTTAATCTTTGATAGACTTTGGGTCATCTCAGTTTATCTGCGCATTCTGTAGGATTATACAAATTAATTAAATAAAAATTAAAATCCTTCATTTTAACAGTAACATGAAAATCCTTCCTTGTACAATAGTTTTCGTCTCAGACAGAGTCACATCTAAATTAGGTCTAAATAAAATTGCCAACCCAGCACTATTTTTGGACAGATGTGAGAAAACTGTTTTACCCCGCCATAATAGATTCCAAACAGATTCATCAGACCTGTTCGTATGAATATCTTGTAAGAATACTACATCTGCTTTGAGTTCCGAACGCAGCTGATGAAACATGCGAAATCTTTTGAATGAATCCCGACAACCTCTCGTGTTTAAGGATACAAATGAAAGAGAGGCCATAATATAAAATATTAAGATACAATTGAGTACAATAAAATTAGCCATGAGTAATCAATGTTAAAATGCTTAAACAGTAAAGTACTTAAAAAAACTACAAATACAAAATGGACACCTTTTTCGTTTTTTCTGGCTACGGTGTAACTTTGTAATTATTTTACAAATACGGGATTTCATGGGCTGATCAGTATTCGATTGCTTTTTTAACCTAATTAGTTGATGAATTAGGATCTTAAAGTTGGGCTGAAAATCCCTACACTTTTCTATAACCTTCTTGCTATATTTTATGCTTTCGATGAGCATTTTTACATCTTCAAGGGACGGAGTTGTCTCCCTTGAATCTTCGAACTCGCCGACATCCGACATCTCCGAAACAATGGACATGGTGTCGCTTTCGGAACTGTCCTCTTCGAAAGAATTCATCAATAAAGTCTCTTGGAAGACTGGTAGCATCTCACCGGCATCGGCAAATACTCTCACATCCTCGCAAGGACCCTGTCCTGGTTTTAACACTGGAATTGGGTGGTCACCACGATCACTAGACAAAATTACAGGCCCCTCTGTAAAGACTGACGATGGCGCCTCATTTACTACGGCAGCAGTCATGACGTAATCTTGTGCCATCTCCGCCTCCCGGCGAACGTCTACCTGTATTTCGTTATCACCACACTCATGATGATCATCCTGGTTATCATTTTGAGCACTAATAACGTTAATATTATTGTGTTCGTTTTGCGACTGGGTAGCTGGACGGATTTCCTCATCACTGTCATAATTTAAAACTTCGAACGGATTATTCAATTGGATTTTTTGACGCTTTTTGCTAGGTGACTGTTCGGTGATCTGTTTAATGAACTGTTTGTTGACGATCTATTTAACAGATGTTTGTTAGATTTATCAGTCAATGATGACGGTCCCAGAGCTGCGGGAAAATTGTCATTATTAACGGTAAGTTCAGTGTTTAAACTGGCAATGTCCGAAGTATCATCCACGACCACCTGGATATTTTCTAAGTTCGAACTGGCAACCTGTTTATTTGGGCAAGATCTCTGAAAATGCCCCTTAAGATGACAAATGAAACATACAATTTCATCATTCGATATGAAAAGACGATGGGGTTTATTGTCACAGACGACATCGAGAAATTCAGGCAGCAGAGCACCCTTTTGCAAGGACGAGTTGTAGTTACCGTCTGAAACTTTTCACGTGCTTAAGTTCAGATGTTTTATAGCCTAATGGTATGGCCCTACAAGTGCCTACGACTTTACCATAAGACTCCAGTGCTTGTGTGATCGGAAGGTTTGGGTTAAATGGCTGAGCGTTAGCGATAACGATTCTAGTCGGTTCTTTGTCAAGGGAAAACATGTTATGGAAACGACCAGCTACTTGTATCCCTTCTAGGCATAACTTCGTCACATCACGATCAGTTCTCACAAACATGTTAATACCCACTTTCATTCCGGGGTCAACGACGATGTGCCCAGGGGAGACAACCGCGGCTGCACTCTTCACGTACTCCTCGATTGCTACCCCTTCCAGGTAGTCAGTTCTCACTCCATTCTTACTAACTTTGCCTTCAAAAGGCTCATAATCAGCTAACGTACCTGTCACTGCTCCTCGAGATTTTTTCACTCCGTCCGTGAAAGTACCCATTGTTAGTAAACAAAAGCCTACTCCATCTCGCCTTACACTGACCAGCGGCTAGGCCGACAGGCCGGCTAGCTTACTGGCGCCTACGTATTACTACAAACTGACTAACTTCAAAACTTAAATTCTCAAAGTACGTGATTAAACAACAACAAATTACGAAAATAATGTCACAAACGTAAGGTAGAAAACGTTAATAAAGACACTGTACAAGATACGATTAAACATCAAACCACAAACACGCGAAAACACTGTGAAATTGGAGAGCTCTAATTCATGCGACTTCAACGAAGAAGAAGAAGAAGAAGAAGAAGAAGAAGAAGAAGAAGAAGAAGAAGAAGAAAAAGAAGACATATGTTTGGGCGAAGTTATAACTAGACTTTAACTTGTTACATATGAAAGGTGACGAGGAAAGTTAGTTTTCCAGAGTGAATGTGAAGTAGAAGATACTGACCCGCATTCTAATCAATATTTATACACTGAATAAAGAAACAGATAACAGCATAATATTAAAAAAATATAAATTCTTTGTTCAGGTTTGTAAGCTCTTTTAATACTTTAACATTCATATCAGCCAAAAATAGCTTATGCAGTGGCCTTGAGAAATGTCCATTTGCAGACCAAGTAAGACTACTTTTGAAAATTTACCACTGGAATGACTGGCTCGATAATCGAGCCAGTCATTCCAGTGGTAAAATTTCAAAAACAGTCTTCTCTTGGTCCGCAAATGGACATTTTCTCTGAGAAAATTTAAATTTTCTTGAATAAATACGCGGGATAAGGGTTAATATTCTTGTTTGAGCCTGGAGTTGTTTGATAAACAAAATTGATAGGAGGATTGGAACGCCAGTATTCAAGGCAAAACGAAATGTTTTACTTGAAAAATGAATGAATAAGAATATGAATAATCTAATACATTATTTATTCAGTAATGTTCTAGTTTGCATCGCAATATACAAGCCTAGATGTGCTATAGTAGGCTCTACATTGTTGGTCAGATAGGATAAACAAAATATAACAAATCCATTTACTGTATAATAAGATAAACCGAGTGGGACATTTATAGTAATAAATCGTGTAAGCATTTAAATTCGAACAAGCAATACTTGATATTCCAACCCTTCCTGTTGGGAAGGTAATTTAATTTTTCCGGAGAAGAAAAAAGGAGAAGATATACAATTCACCTTTCCAGAGTATCCACCCATCATATGACGTCATAATCAACTACGTGACGTGTAGAATGACATCATAACGAATGACGTCATGAATGACGTAGATAAGTACGCTCCGAACGCATATTTGAAGACGGACTATGCGTTGTTGTACGAATTGTATGAATATTTTTCTGTTGAATATTTTGAAACTAATTTGACTGGGCGCAACACCACCCCGTGAAATTAGTTTCAAAACATTCAACAGCGTACCTGTATAGTTTTCTGGAAATTCAGAGATCGATCGATCCCAACACGAGCGATGTGTGGGTGGAACTTAGATAGAGATGAGCGCGGCATAGTTAAAACTGGAGCGGTCTGTTATTCAATGTATTTCTGAATGAACCATGGTGACGAAATATCACTTGATGAGGCAGTCGAAGGTTTAGATATTAATAAATCTCAAGCATGTAATAAGCTCCGTACCATACAAAAAATCTTTTACTTTGATTAAAATTCATCTTTTGGAAATATATAAATAGTTCTATGAAAATGGTAAATAAACAAGGGAACGACGATACGGGGTTATTACCATAATGTAGGTATCCAGTTTTAGCTATGCCCCGCCCATCGTTAGCTAAGCTCCACCCTCGCTTTGCTCGTGTTGGGATAGATCGATCATTGCACTATCGGAATATAAATTTCCAGAAAACTATACAGGTAGGGCCTAAGCTTTTGAATATTTTAAAACTAATTTGAATGGGTGTTGTTGCTGTCTATGGCAGCAACAGCGCCCAATCAAATTAGTTTCAAAATATTCCACAGGATGTCTATTAAATAATAAAGACATACAATTCACACAACTTGTCAGACTAGTAAGCTTTTGTCACGGACTACGCAGTGTCATTCATAACATAATTGATTATTACGCAAGCCTAAATGTGACGTACTTAATTATGATGTCATATGATTAACTATGCAACCTGCGTATCGTTGATGATGTATAACTGTAACTGCAGGGCAGCCCCAAAGGCAGTTCTAGAAAAACTTGACGCCTGCCACCGCAAACACCTACGCACCATCACTGGACACCGATGGCCAGAGAGCATAATTTCCAACGATGCACTATGCAAGATGTGTAATACGCCGTCGCTGTCTGTAAAAGTCGACCAGCAAAGATGGTCCATGTTTGGCCATGTGCTAAGGATGCCAGAAGACACACCAGCACAAAGAGCCTTGGAATTCGCCCTACACGGAGCCAGCAAATACAGATCCCGGAGAGGACATCATTGCATAAATCTGCTAAGCGTGCTGCGAGGTGACCTCAAGAAAGCAGGATTAGGTACACTCAAGTCAAGAATGGACCTGAGGAAGCTAAGAATTTTGGCTGAGGACAAGACACAGTGGGCAAAAGCGAAGAAAGACTGATTGTAGCTGTAGGATGTTTCTACTACTACAGCCGCAGAATACAGTAATCATACATACATGATTAACTGGGAATCTGGATTCCTCAATTCAAATGCAAGGTGAAACTATGTATTATCAAATTCGTATCAGATATATTGACTAAGTTCCGATGTCTTTACTAAGTTCTGCTTACACGAATATTGCAAAGGTATGAACTAATCGACATAAAATACTCTTGGCAGGCATTGTGTATCCTGAAGAAAAGCTTGTATACAAGGAAGACCGATGCATTAAAATGTATCTATATTATTTAACATGGTATCGTATGCAAATTAAAATAACTATTGACTTTTGGATTATGATTGAGCTTATGATTGGGTAGATCACAGGCTTAGCACTAATGATTTAGAGTGTTTTAAGATTGCTAATAACAGAAAAAATGTAGGTAATGAACCTTTCCAGTTTATCCACCCATCCATCATATGACGTCTATGATGAAGTCGTAATCATTACATCATGAATGACTCGATTTAGTCCATCTTAAACGCTTAATAGTTCGCCAGGTTTGTATATTTTTACTATTTAATAAACATGCTGTCGAATATTTTGAAACTAGTTTGACTGGGCGCTGTTGCTGCTATTGTTAGTCGGCCGTTGACTGTTGATATTTCTCGGTTGAGACCAAGAATCTTATACAAATGGTGTAGTAGTAGTAGTAGTAGTAGTAGTAGTAGTAGTAGTAGTAGTAGTAGTAGTAGTAGTAGTAGTAGTAGTAGTAGTAGTAGTAGTAGTAGTAGTAGTAGTAGCAGCAGTGAAACAGGGCAAAACACATATGACTGTTAGTAGAAGACTTTGACAGAAATGTCTTCCATTCTAATAGACTTTTCCATTTGTAGCTATGCCCCGACCATCTCTAGCTAAGCTCCACCCACACCTCGCTAGTGTTGGGATCTCTGAACTCCCAGACCATCAATTTCCAGAAAGCTATTCAGGTAAGCTGTTGAATATTTTGAATCTAATTTGTCTGGGTGCTGTTGCTGGCAGCAACAGTGCCCAGTAAAATTAGTTTCAAAATGTTCAACAGCATGTTTAGTAAATAGTAGAGACACACAATTCTTACAACGTGTCGGACTATTAAGAGTTAAAGACGGGCCTAATAGAATAATTTATGACACAATGATTATGACATCATCCTACACGCCGCTTAGCTGATTATGACGTCATATGACTTCATTACTTTGGAAAGGTCCATTATGTTCAAAACATTCAAAAGTAAGTTTTATTTTGGTTTTGAAACATTCTAAGTAGTTATTTATACTTATGAGGTGGTCGAATAAGACAGGTTTCATGACAAACCAACAATCGCTTTTATGGTGCTATAGATAACTAAGGCGTTCCTAATTACCTTTCCTCAACAAAGTTTGCACTTCTTCTTTTTCACCGCCCGTGGGAAAATTAATTGGTCGAAGCTTTTTAGTCAGTTCAATATTTGCTTTTCTCATTTTCTTGAAGCCACACTCATCGGCTATTGCATCTGCAAGAGTGCCATCCATCTCGACATTGAGATACTGGGCGATAACTCTGACATATTTTGGCAAATCCTGAAACAAAGGGGCAAGATGATGGATAGATTAAAATGAAGCATTGCCTGGAATAACCACATGTTCAATCCAGGGATCTGTTCTGTTACTCAAGTATATGTTATCATAATCAAAGACGTCGCGCTAGCTGATGTCTTAATCCAATTTATGTAGGCATAAGCAGCAACTGTCACCAGTCAAATTAGTCAAACATATTCAATAACTTAGCTGTCTAGTTACCACGGAATAAAAATCGTTGAAATTCAAGTTTCAGAGTCTCAAATCGTTTCCTACACACGTACAGAGTAGCTAGAAATTGGGAGTTCTGTAGCTAGAAGTGGACCCTTCTACTGCATCAATAACAACAACAACAACAACAACAACAACAACAACAACAACAAAAACAACAACACAACAACAACAACAATAAAAACAACAATAAGAAGAAGAAAAAGAAGAAGGACAACAACAACTAGATTGATTGATCATCACAAATCCCCATATACACAACTTTTAATTTTTTAACTTTTGACACACACCACTCCCCACCCCCACCCCCGCCACCACCCCCTCCCCGCAATCCACTTCGGGAGGCGAAGCCAAATGTAAACGGTCTTTTGCACTCAGCAATCACACGGGTAAATCACATTCCAAATTTGGTTGAATTCCGTCCAACGGTGTCAGAGGAGTTGCATTACAATCAATTTAATGAACTTTTCACCGCCATCCCACACACCCTTGGGGCTAAATGTAAATGTGCTCATCCACTCCACATTGGTAACCCCCACAGACCAACTTTGGTTGAATTCTGTTCAATGGTTTCGGAGGGGATGCATTACAATCAATGTCCGCAGGTTAAAATTTGACCTTTTGACCCCACCTCCCCCCCCCCCCTACCCCCTGGGGCGGAGCCAAATCTAAATGGCCTCTTGTACTCCGCAATCATATGGGTAACTCAGATATCAAATTTGGTTGAGTTCCATCTAACGATTTCAGAGGAGTTGCGTTACAACTCATTTGACCTTTTGACCCCTGCCACGGCCCTCTTGGGGCGGGGGCATATCTACATATGGTCTTGCCAAGCGGAATCATTTGGGTAACCCACATACAAAATTTGCTTTAATTCCACCCAATGGTCGCGTCGGACGGCCGGACAGACAGACAGACAGACAGACAGACGGACAGATGGACGGAGGCGATTACAATATGCCCGATGTTTTCTTAAAACGTGGGGATACCAACAACAACAACAACAACAACAACAACAACAACAACAACAACAACAACAACAACATCAACGACGACGACGACGACGACGACGACGACGACGACGACGACGACGACGACGATGACGACGACGACGACGACGACGACGACGATGACGACGACGACGACGACTAACAATAACACCACTACTACCACCACCAACAACAACAACAGCAACAACAACAACAGCTGAATGATGATGATGATGATGATGATGATGATGATGATGATGATGATGATGATGATGATCGTCGTCGTCGTCGTGGTCGTTGTCGTCGCCGTCGTGGACGTAGTCGCCGCCGCCGTCGTCATTCTCGTGGTCGTTATGACTTTGGTGTTTCAGTGACCTTTGAATAAAACATGTTTAGCAGACTACACAAAACGAGCCAAGGTCTCTATAAACAACAATTTCATCATGGGAGTTTCTCGATATCCTACCTCTTTCACATTTTCATAGTACAGGATCAGTTGACGATCTTTTGGGTAGGTCTGAAGAAACTTGTTCCAGGCCAGCGTGTGGTCAAACCAGGAGCCATACTCATCTGTAGGAATAACATGGAATCATCTAACACATCTTACCTGAATTAAGAACTGATCTTAGCTGCTTCACGAGAACATAATAGGCTAACACAAACTAGCTAGACAACTGTGACCATGACAGTGCCTCTTATAAGTAATATTATCCGAAATCCTAACCATATCAGTGTTAGGGGATTTTTACACAATCACTTAATCTTCTGGATCCTCTAGAATTTAATTAATAACTATACCTATGTGACAAATATATGTGTGTACTATATACATAAGCAAGCTCAGGACAGATCTGGAATTTGCAAATAGCCAATTGATTAGATAATTATATTTTCCCGTAGCCAAGGCTGGTCATCTCTAGTTATCCGTTTCAAACGAACATTCCATTGCATGTATGATTATCGTATACTGTGGCTGTAGCAGTAGAAACATCATACAGCTACGACCAATCTCTAGTCGCTTTTGACCATTGTGTCTTGTCCATAACCAAAAGCTTTAGCTTTCTCAGGTCCATTCTTGATCTGAGTGTACACTGTCCTACTTTCTTGACGTCACCTCACAGCATGATTAACAGATTTATGCAGTGTAGTCCTTTTCTGGCTTCCCAATTCTAATTGTCGCTGTGCTGGTGTGTCTTCATGCCCAAATATGGGCCTTCATTGCTGGGTGACTTTTCCGGGCAGCGGCGCTGTATCTTATAATTCATCGCTGGAAATTATGTGTGGAGGTGGTTGCGGTGGTGGACATCAAGTTTGTCCAGAGCTGATTTTTGGAGCTGCCCATATGTTACAATTAAATACAACGTTAAAGATATGCAGCTTAAAGATGAAGCTATGTTCCCCATGACGCAGCATTCAGCAATGTCAGCAGGATTGTACCTTTACTCCAGGGTTCGCCGTCACGAAGAGGATCATAATTTTCCTTCGTTTCATGCTTTTGAGACAGGTATATGTGGGTGACCGTTTCTCTTTCGCTTCCTTCATAAACAGATTCTCAATGTTTAGTGTGCTTGCAGCTGCTGGGAGAAGTGCGGCACAGGGGTTCGTTTCTTCGTCTATGAAGTCCATATCCTTGGCATATTCCATCTCTAGTGGCACACCCAGTATGGACACTGAGGTTTGATCTTGTGTAATTTTCCGGCACCGATTTCAAAGGAGCAGCAAGGTAACAGGTGAAAACTTGGTGGATCAATATGACTCATACTCTCAGCTTGGTGTTTGCAAGTAGTAGCCTCCTTTGTCGCAGCTCATATTCATTGCAAGTGTCATAGTACATCTAGGATCATTCAGCATTTGTATCGAAGGCGCTTGCCATTACAATTCCCGTGTTGTAGAAATCCCGGTGTTTGGACATGACTACTGACAGAAGCATGCGTTGAGCTCACACAATGGCTGAACGGCTGCACCAGCGTTTAAATCCACTTTGACATGAGCCAATCATCGATCTTGTCTCAGCTGTGACATAGAGTAAAATTGTATATGATTTTGTGTATGCTGTTGAGGAGCAAATTGGGATGCAGTTTGGTTGAAGGGCCGGGTGGCTTCTTGGGTAGCGTGATAAGGATACCTTTGTCTACATTATCGATGGGAAGGTGGTGCAGAGGAGCTGAACTGATTAGGTGCGCGATCAGGTTTGAGATAATATCACTTGCGTATTTGCATAGCGCATTGCTTATGCCATCAGGTCCGGATGCATGTCCATCTTTCAGGACTTTACGTGATTTCTCAAATTTTGTTGTTTTAATTGGTATTAACAATGGCTTGTGGTCACCTTGAAACGAGAGCAAGGACTAATCATCGTGGTCAGTGAACTGTTCATTGAACCATTCTCAAATTGCGTCAGCTTTACGCTGGTGTGTCCGGATAAAGTGTCCTTCAGAGTTGTGTACATTGAGTGGTGGTGTAGTCAATAAATTTCAGGCACAGTTTGGACAAAGTATTTTGTGACAGTCATCCATAGCATCTGATTTCATCTGGCTGGGAGTCTGATTATTGAATAGCATTATCTTTCAACCATTCGCTGATGCATCGCAGAATGTCATTGCCTTCCCTGCATAGTTTGATGCACTCGGCACTTTGAACACCTTGATAGATACGCAGCCTTTGCCCTTTGCCTTTTCTGTTCTGCTGATAGTTTTACAACCAGAAGATCATCAATATGCCTAGTTCGCTTGTTGTATCTAAGAACTCATATGGTGTTGGTAGCTGATGATTACATACATTTGAGTATTTTGGGCATGGCTTCGTTTGGATCGGGGCTGATGCCGGTATTAGGTATCTTCTCTCCGAGGGCTTTTTGTCTGAACTTTGGGTGCCAGTGTCGCTGGCGAGCTTTAGTAGGTCATAGGCGGCTTTGCACTTTTACTGGGTATAGGGATTATACATTACATAGAGATGGTTCATTTGAAGACAATCAATGCCTGGCTTATGATCAGAATTGATGTCTGCACCTCCATTGGAACGATCATCCCGAAGTAGGGATGTGCTTCTGTTTTGCCTAGTACGAAGTCTATTTGGTTCACGATTGCTGTTGTAGCCTTACAAATCCTTTGGGGTTTAGCGTCTGTTGGGGGCGTTGCGATCAGCAGTTTGTCCTGCCCATGTTGCTCGGTGATGGCTTGGGTGTTTGAAAGCCATATCTGTGCTAAATAGGCCATTTGAACTAAGGACTTCCATCAGTCTATCGCTATTGCTGTTACGTGTGCTCTATCCTGTACGAACCCATGTATAAGCATTTAGAGTCCTCAATTCTTGTTGGCATTGCCGAATTTACCCAGCTTGGAGTTGGCATCTCCAGACACAATTGTTACCATCTGGCTGGGATAGTAATGGCGGAGCTCAGTTCAGCATAGAAGGAATCTAATATTGATGGATTCTCTTTGGCTTTTTGAGTAGTTGGACCATATGCATAAACTATGCGACACTTTCTGGTGGTGCGTTTTCGCGCTGGAATAGTCAGGTCGATGAATGCAACCTGATCACAGACATATCCAAAATTAATCACAGAGGCTCGGTCCGATTACGCAGCTCAAGCATTGATATGTGGCCTATCTTTGCCCCATGTGTACTAACTTGTGTTATGTCTGACGTTGCGGCTCTGAGTGGATAGTTACGTTAGTCTTTTGAATGCATGTACTATCGATGTTATAATGTTCACAGATTGCACGCAAGGTTTACCTATTTGGTGTTGCTGCCAGACCACGTACATTCCACATAGCTATGGTAAGCTCCTGGGAAGATTGCTTTATCTGAGTATATCGAACACAGCTTCTAGTTTATATAATGTAATTCATAATAAAAGTTGCCTCTAAATGCGGATCTCTGCCCGCAAGCCTGAATGACTTAGTTTCCAAACACAGTTGGTACTTATGGAGGAGATTGGAGGAGACTGATTTGGAGGCGTTATCTTTCTCCCCAACATTTTATTCCAGATACAATATTCTGTCAAATATTTAAGCTTATTTGACTGGAAGCTCTCTGGCAAATTAGTTTCAAAATAAGGAATTGTTTACTGGTCTATGTAATTTAAAAAATAAGTTAATATATTGAGATTTCAATGGTAATTTTGTTAGAGTAAATAGCATTATATTAGGCTTATATATTATTAGTTAATCTCAAAATGTCCTTGAAAATCATTAGTTATTGTAAGAAATCACGTGATCATTTGACAGATATTAAGGCAACCCTGCTCTTTGTTAACTGGATTCCAAGTTTAGTAGCATTTTGACAAATTGGCTGGTGGGTTTATCGGTAACTGTAACCATGTCCTTTACACTGCGTAGCCGTCAATGTGTCAATAGCGTATGACACAGGGGGAATATAATGTATAGAGGAGTTAAAAACTGTAAGCCAGGATACAACTTTCAATAAGGAGCATTATCTTCATGAATGCAATGGAGACCAAGACATGTTTAACCCCTCTTGTGTCAACCGAGCTAGTCATTCCAGTGGTAAACATTTCAAAAACACTCTTCTCACGGTCTGCGGATAGACACTGGCTAAGCAAAAAATTTTCTTTACCATTATCCCTGTGATGGTCAAGCCGGCGAAAAAACTGTTAGTGGTAAATTTGCAAAACTAGTCTTCTAAAATTAAAACATCTTGAACAATATTGACAATCAATGTGTTTAATTGATATATCAAGTAGTATTTTGAGCGCTTTGAGCCGCTGTTGATACAAAGGGGTCTTAATGAAGAAACCTCGCACAACTTATTTTGAAATAATTACTCACCTTTCTCGTATAGCTAAACATCAAAATATCCCTTGAAAGTTCCATTATATCCATACTGCATTTGGGCTAATTGGCTGGAGGGTGTGTTATTAACTGTACACATGCGCTTGACCCGTCAATATGTCAACAGCCTAGGGCATATGGATCATAGAAACCGTCGGACTACTGAGTTTGTTGTAGTCGACATATTACAGAGGTTATATATCTGAGCCTGCTAAATATTTTGAAAACAATCTGACTGAAAGTTGTTGGTGACTAGGCCACCAACAATTTTCAATCTAATTGTTATTACAATATTCAGCAAGTCAGGAGTTTTTGCTCATTGAAATTATTGTCGGGTGTCTTACAGCGGGGCGACAGTTAAGTTGAGAGCAGTTAAAAATACAACAAGCCAGGCTAATACTCTCACTATGAAACATTATCTTAATGTTTGCAATAGATGCTAAGGTTTGTGTTTATATGAAGATATTTAGTTACGTGCTACTTATTTTGAAATACTAACTCACTTTTCTCATTAAGGAAAAGCTCAAAATACCCTTTGAAAGTTCCATTCTTGTATCCATAATGTGGAAGACCCTTTGTGTGATGGTAATATGACACAGTTACATCTTTGGGATTTCGTAGCATCATAATTAGTTTCGTTTTCTTTTCAAGTATCTGTTTCGGCAGACTTTCTGGCAGAACGTGTGTATTGATAAATCTGGGTGACGCGTAGCTCTCCAAAAGCCAAGGTGGAATAAATTCAATAAAGCCTTCCATCTTCCCTCCATTGGTCGGCGCTGCTCTCCTACGTTGAATCATAGTGCATATCTCCCACATCCACTGTGTGCCTGAAATAAAGCTAAAGATGCATATTCACACCAGAATCCTTGAGAATAAATTGTTTAAATTGTATGCCTAGATGTAATGAAACGAAATAAATCTTAACATGTAATAATTCCATTACGAATAAATTAATATAATTTTTTTAAGTTAGGAAATTGAATTAGAAACACTAGTCCCTAATTCAAATTCACGACAAAATATTATATTATTTTAAACGTAATTAAATCATCATATATTTTTTTCGTTTCATTACATCTAGTACCACAATTTAAACATCTAAAAGCATACAATTTTAACATTTTTATTTAACTGATGGATGTGATGTGTGGATATAAATGTCGTAATTATACATTTATATTAGCTATAAAAGATACAGTTGTTCGTTTACGCAGAGTTTCCTCTCTCCAGATAATTCAGGTCCTAGCAGTACTTAGAGTTAGTCGTCTAGCTTATATAGATTACTACGAAGAAATCAGCAATGTTACAATTATATTCGATAAAAAATAAAACGGGACATATTTATTATCTGCTGTGTCTACAAGAATGCGGGTGTGGTGTGTGGAGGGGCTTGCACAATTATTGGCAAGCATGGATTCTTAATCGGGTTCTAACAAGGCAGGTGTAGTATGGATGGATACCGGATTGTTGTGCCTTAGCCCACAATAACTCGTCCCCCAGGCTCTATTGTAGCCACGCTAGTGAGCAGTAACAAACAGATATGGTAAGATTCACTACGATGGAACAACGTGACCCGATATCCATCTATCCCGAGTTCTTGTTGCTACACGTGTATTATAGCCTCTGTAGTGCGGAGGAACTCGGCTCCTATTAAAGCAGTGTTCTAGATGTCCGCTACGAAAAGTCTTTGGATAAAATTGAGATCATCGATCAATATGGTGAAGTTAGTTTCACCCGACGTTTGTAATATTTCTCCTGTTGCGGAACATAGTTGTCTGTTTGAGTCGGCAGGAGAGGTGCCCTCTCGATTAACAATTACTGTTAATGAGACCCCGTTTCAACTGTCCTATATATACGGCTTGTCAACCCCCATCCCCACCCCTATCACGCAATGACACCTCAGCATATCCCCTGTGATCATGAGCAAAGTTCGACTTGGCACATAGGAGGCTGGTTCCAACGAGCAACACCTCCGTTAATGTAACGCATCATGTTCTCAAGTTGTCAATTTTGGCTCCCCGTTGACGAGGCATTGGAATACAGACCCGTCCGCCTCTGCTGCTGATTGTTGCTGTAATGATTAACTCCAGAGGGAAGTCACAACAGAGGGATGGACGAGCAGGGTGTTCTTGTACGGTGAGAGGATAAGGCGCGCTCACTGCAAGGAAGGTATTACAGTTGGCACGGCCATGTCCGCATCTGTTGAATAGTGGGAATGGTCGCTGAGGGTGTCGTTGGATCATGGCCCAATTTCTTGTAAGGGGTGGTCTAGCAGCACGTTTTCTGGTGGAAGGAACAGCGGCGACGGGAATCATAAAAAATATTGATGGTACATTATCATTAGTTTGAGTAGAGGTGGGCACACATCCTATAGAGGAGGGATTGGTTTCAATGTAGAATTTCCTGATTGGCAATCCAAGGGTTTAAGTAAATCTACGTTATTAGCTCACCTTTTTTATGACGTATGCGTACTAAGTGTAGTGCGAACCAATATCTTTCTTTCTATGTGCACTCGTATCAAGAATCTGGATTTACTGGACTTAAAGAACATCACACGGATCCCCTCTATGAGTATGGAATACATGGACGGTCGACATCATTATCATCATAAAATAAGGTAAGCTAATAACGTAGATTTACTTACTACGCCACTAGATGCACCCTTGAAGGAACCTCATTGCGGCATGATCTTCTCCATCGATTAGCGACTCTTTTCGACCGCTTGGCCAGCAGTCTGGTAAATAACTTGCTTAATTAATTGATGCTGCAGTTATCACCCTTTGCTTTGGCGACTGAAACACATAACTGCCAGATCTCGCTTATTCTTTTTCGATTCGACCGCGCAATCATCCACCTGCCATCGCATTAGACTAAACTCTTTCCTCTCTTTAGTTACATGAGCTGGTTGTCACGTCTGAAACTCGGTAAATAGTTCTTGGACCTCGTCAAGTCCTTCTTGACGTCACTCAAGTTGGTCTTCATCACTGAGCGGAAGATTTGCTCGACTGTGTGAGGGTGGACAGTCTCACATAATCTAACTGATCGCGTCCTTCTGCAACAACAAAACATTGCATAAGATACCACCTAGCATGGGATCTACTAAACAGTTAGAGTTAGGCTCACACAGAGGACCGCCTCAGAACGACTCTAAAGAACATTGTTTCAACCAGACGGCGACCACCAAAATCGCTAAAGCGAAGAATCCCCATCGATAGCACACCAAAGTAAAAGCATGCCCCTCTTTCAACCTTAAGCAGAAAATAGCCGACTTAAGAGAACGATCCAGTACCAATGACTTTATACCGTCCGATTTAAACCTTATACTCTGACTGAATGATTAGCGACTGCTAGTGACATAACGACCGCTAGTAAAATTTCCACTATCTCCACCCTCACCCACCCAACCTCCGACCCTTTCCTGAAGCCAGTCTCAGACTCTCAGTCCGAGTTAGCGCCCGAGATACAGCCAGTCGCTGCTCGAATAGGCCTTGCCGCCTCCTTACCGAGGACCAGAGTTGGGACGTTTTGGGCTGATGGAAAATAGGAGGCGTGGAATGGGGTATGTGGGGTGTGGGTTGACAGGGCCAGGATGGCAACCATCTGGCTACAACTAGAACTGTCCACTCCCAGGAGGGGTGACAGATGTAAGTTATTGCCAGAATTACAAAGGCTGATCCCCTACAAGTGGTAGTACAACAATATAGCGGATATAGATGCGCATGACAATATTTGAGTGACAGACGTCCCTATGTTAATGTTCATTTCTTCACTGGAATCAACTGGAATCCTGGGAAATAGGAATCACTCTGGAGCCCCAAGTCCACCACCAAACCAATCACTCTTCATCACAACTCGATGCCTCTGGGTCTGCTGATAATATCATCCACTGAACACAAACATATTACATTCATTGCCTACGGGGCTGACAACGCAGCACAATGTGGTAGAACAAGGCTGCGCATTACTTTGTTGTGGTGGTAGCAACCGCTGGTCAGCTGACTCGGGAAAGTCTCTGGGACCAGAATACCAATATTCGAACCAGTCTTTGGAAATTCAAACTCAGGAGAGGCCAGTCCCTTTAAAGCGTGTTTCATATGCATGTTACTGCAGGATGTGACGAAGATGCATACTAGAAAAGAGACTGACGAGTCTCCTCAAACTCAGGATCCAGAATTTCAGGAGGACAAATCAGCAAGGACAGTTCGATAAACCTAAACTCAATGCAGCGGGCAGAATTCCTCACTTACTGGAAACCCCGGCCAAATCCATCAATTCGTTTTATCAGTAACTATGTGTTTTAAAATACTGCATGCGGC
The DNA here is from genome assembly GCA_034401795.1 of Chaetoderma sp. LZ-2023a. Taxonomy (NCBI): domain Eukaryota; kingdom Metazoa; phylum Mollusca; class Caudofoveata; order Chaetodermatida; family Chaetodermatidae; genus Chaetoderma; species Chaetoderma sp. LZ-2023a. The sequence goes on from CM067367.1 coordinate 27,511,493, forward strand.
AGACTACGGTAACCAGGAAAGTTCTACCGGAAAGTGAGTAGTTGAAATAAAGAATGTCTGGCAATTGAGTAATTTTCAGTTTCTGATTCCTTGCTCGAATAATGGCCCAAACTTGCCTAACAATTTCAGGTGTGCCTAACGAGAACACAGAGACGCCAATGGGCCGTCTTGAGTGTGCATTGCCAAAAGAACTATTAATTGTGAAACGCTCCCAGTACAATCAAGTTATTTCTTCTATTTTTAATGGCAACTCCATAGTTCTATGGTACTAAACTTATGTCGTGCACGGTTGATCCCGATAGGGGGAGGCGAGGTGGAATCCGTATATCTAGATGGCTGCAGTTTGACTCAAATAAAAGGGACCACCTATTCCACACTGTCAGAAAGTCGTCAACTCTCTACACAGGCATTGGCAATCAAACGTAGGCAAGAAAAGCACGCGGAATTACCGAATCGGGTCTATTTATACCAGACGCCTGTCAATCTCTAGAAATGGGTGGTGGTGTGAAGACAAAGACTCAATCAGACACTAGGAACGAACCAGGCCACGGATCACGTGGCCAATGTTTGACGCATTCAGGCATCTTCTCCAAAGTATCCTTTCAAAGTGAAGGCTGGAAACCTCAATCTCGCATAACTCTCGATTGAAAAACGGGTTGCAGATTCGGAATTACCAATAAATTTTACATTCTACGTTTCAAGGAAACGATAATTATTCATTTATACCTTAATTTGGTACAGTTTCAAGTATATTAGACATATAGGTCAACTAAGAATACCAGCTGGCTCGTGAGTGTAAAGATGGTGTGGAATATGCGGGAACACCAATCCGGCCATCAGGCCGAGAAAGGAGTGCAAACAACCTCATTCCCGGAGCCCAGCCCGGCCCGAAAGATGCAAGACTCCGAATTTCATCACACTGGCCATACATCTGGAATGCAAGAAGGCAAAAGCACTCCATTCATCACATCCAATCATATCACAACTTTTTGCAAGTTATTTGAGATTCATGTAAAAGGGTAGAATATCTAGGTCACGGCGTCACTAGGTGCATACATGATTGCACTTAAGTGATCATAGTTCTGGAACAGAACAAATTTAGAATTATCAAATTTGGCGCCTCCGTTTATATTGTGACTGACTAGAAGGAACTGAGGAATCACGTTTTAGCTATGCCCCGCCCATCTCTAACTAAGATCCACCCACACTTTGCCCATGTTGGATAGGTCGATATCAATTTTCCAAAAATTATACAAGTAAGCGGTTGTAAATTTTGAAATTAATTTACGGTGGCAGCAACAGTGCCCAGGCAAATTAGTTTCAAAATTCTCAACAACATGTTTATTAAATAGTAAAGATATACAATTGGCACAACAATGCTTAGTCCATTCTCAATTACGCGTTCGTGACGAATTTAGCTACATCATTTGTGATGTAATTGATTATGACGTCAGCCTACACGTCACGTAGTTGATTATTATATTGGCAAAAATAGCACACATGCGTGAGTCGGCACCTCCCATAAATATAGTCCCGTTAATAATATAAATATATGTTGTTACTGTTGTTATTGTTGTTGTTGTTGTTGTTGTTGTTGTTGTTGTTGTTGTTGTTGTTTTAGTTTGTGTTGTTGTTGTTGTTGTTGTTGTTGTTGTTGTTGTTGTTGGATGATCGATTACCAGATTTCGGAAAAGCAGGAATTAATACGTCATCATCTCTTATTTTTACGTCCGGCAACTCTGCAAATCGTTGCCTTAGTCCAGGAAAGCAGCCCATCCGCGTACCCTCAATCATCTGAAAACCTATTTCTTGGCCTTCTCCATCAGTTTCTATTATATCTGGTTTCATTTCCTCCGGATTGGCCTTCATGGACTCTTCTGCAAACAGACAGAGCATTGTACAATGGATGAATCTACTTTTAGCAATACTCCGCCCATCCTTAGCTAAGCTCCGCCTATGATTTTTCGCAGAATCACAATTATATAACTATGTCGCTAACCTGTTGATTATTTTAAAACTAATTTCTCTTGTGCCTGTTGATGCCTATGGCAGCAACAACGCCCAATCAAATTAGTCTCAAAATTTCTTTAGCGCAATGTTCATTAAGTGGTAAGGACATACAATTTGTGCACCTGACTGACTATTCCAGGTTTATGACGGAGTATTTCTTTTAATTTTAATTGTGACGTTAGCCTACATGTAACTGTCGCAATTAAAATTTGTACCACTTTGTATTTTCTAAATAATGATCACGATTGCTTCTCGAAGCACTATGCAGATTTATTTTGCTATGCAGATTGACAAGGTTTGTAAGTTTCTTTCATGATTTTGTTATGGCAATCCACATCGTACTAACATACGCCCACTCACATAGCTTCGCCGTTAGAGGCCGTACATGCAAACATTTGATCTCTTGATATGTGAAATAACATTACGATGGTGAGTTTGAGGCAGCCAATCAGATTTCTGCCTACTTCAATCTAGCTATCAATCTAAAAATAGAGGCGTGGATTCGTGCTAATATCGATGGAGAGCTCGCGAGACACGAATGTCAAGCGATGTGATTGGATGTATATTAGTAGGATGATAATAACCAGGCAATTTTATTTGACGGTAGTTGACTGACCTCATTTATGAAGTTTCGCGAAACAAAAGATGTTAGCTTTAGTGGGAGGGCGAGCCCGTGCGATAGGACAATGGGTAATTCAGAAATAGTGGAAACCCGCTTAGCGTGTACGTGTAAATGGTGACTTTCCACACTAGTTAACCCTTCTTCACTCTGTAAAAATGGGATATTTCATCCATTAGATAGTGGGCCGGGCTAACATTTTTGTGGTTGTCTTAAGCTGTTGCTGCCAATGGAAGCAACGTCCTTTGTATCGTCTTAATCATTTAAATGCACACCCGGAGTTATGACCTAGAGTTTAGAACGTATGCAGTGCCATATTCCGTAGTAACGGGTTACTTTTGTCCTCTAAGATGTCAAAAAGCGTCCACATACTAAAGCGGGAAGGAAATGAGCCATGGGACCATTGATTTACCGTAGGGCATCATAATTTTATCAAACTTACATAGGTTAAGGAAATACTCACATGTTTATATGCATTTTACCGTGGCAAGCGAACACTATCCGCCATTTAGGGTTTTACGGCAATTTCGTACTGAACATTTGGAACCGAGGTTGGATGCTCGGTCAACTATAGTTGACTGTTTGAAGTTCAACTGGGAATCTAGTTAGCTGTAGCTAACTATTGTTAGGAGTCGAACTTGACCTAGTGTGTTCTCTTGCTGTTGACTAGACATGATTCAAGATTGGGTGCTGCTGAGCGGGGGTACGTGATTGTAAAATTATTAAACTTCATAGCTTCCGTTACTCAAAAGAGAATTTGTAACCTTAGTTTCAGCCTGCTCGTTGACATGCTGGTCGTTGCCATAATAGTTGTTGGCATGGAAGTCGGTTCATATCTCCGAAGACGGACATTCACTGGCAGAAGTTAACTTGCCACTTCCGGTTGGATTCATTGGTACATCGATTACAAGACCTCGCCCATGACTGATATATCCGTTCACGTTCGTCGGGCTTGACAACGTCCGAAGACCACGCGACCTTTCATCTACAGACAGCGTTTTGAAGCTGGAGACGATTCCATAGACCTACCTTCCATATAAGATAAGTCAAAACTGCCGTGGCTAGAGATCGACCCGCCACAATATTGGGCATTGTTAAAACAAAATTATAGGACATAATTTCGCAATACTTAATTTTCAAACACTCATTACATCATGAATTCACTTTGTAAATTCATATTTAATACATAATTTGTTATTTAGAATTCAATCTTAGTTGATTGTGTTGCTCTTGTTGGGACCGCGGGACACCCTGGGTTAAACAAATTAAGTTAGTTCGATTACCCACTCTGTAATCTCTCCCTGTATTTGGTTAGACTGGAACGTAACTAATCCTAGTGTCTCGATAATTGACGTAATTGATTATGCGCTGATTTTAATTTCAATGTCAAAGGTAACAATAGACTCATGAGCACGTCCCATGGCTGAAAGCCCAGAGAGACTTTCCACTTCCGAATTCACTACAAAGAATTCCCTGTAGTAGTACTCTTAATTTCCAAAAGATGACGATCCTTGCCCCAAACAAATCATGCTGAATGGCTCACATTAAATAACTGAAGCCCACTTAAAGTTCTCGTGTCCCATTAAATAAAGAACCTTTGCACCAGATATGAGATGCATGTTGATCTCTGTTCAATTTAGCCAGCATGCAATGTCACCCATTGTGCAACGCTGCCTTGCACGCAATGTCTGGACTCCATACACGTTGTAACTATTTGATACAATATTCGTTGAGTTTATTATCTGTACAAGCCTGTCTGAAATTGGTCATTTCTCCACATGTAGGACATATTTACGTCAATATATTTGAAAGCCTTCATTTCGATATTGTTCAGAACAAGTGAACCCATTTCCAGGAGAAGATACGAGATAACCTTTATAATCTTTGACAATAATTTGCGTGAAAATTGTTGCTATCAATGACAGCAACAGCATTTGGTCAAATTATTATCAAAATAATTAGTAGGTGATGGGCGTGGTTCTAGTTTGGTGTGCTGTCAAAGGGGGGAATCTTCGCTTAGGTGCTTTTGGTGGTCGCCGCCTGGTTGATCCGAAGTTCTCTGGAGTCGTCCTGATGTGGTCCTTCTGTGTGTGCCTAACCTTTTAGGGAATCCATATTAGGCGGTAGTTTAAGTGATCTTAGATCCTTTGCAGTTTATGGCCTCTGGTGGCCGCAGAATGTCATGATCAGATAGATTATGCGAGAAACTCTACCCTCGCAAAGTCGTGCAAATATTCTGCTTGGAGACAAAGACCGGCTTGAGCGGCATCAAGAAAGGATTGACAATATCCAAGAATGATCTTACAGGGTTTCAAAGGCTGCAACCAGTGCGTGTAACTAAAAAGAGGAAAGAGTTTAGGGAATCTCTGTCGAGTTTGGGCGCCGCTGTGATCTAATTCGATGGCAGGTGGAGGATGGCATGGCAGATTCGAAAAAGATTCCGGGAGACACAACAGTTAGCTGTTTCGGTCGAATCGAAGGGTAATAACTACAGGGTCGAATAATTAAGCAAGTGTAATCCAACTGCCGGCCAAGCGAAAAGAAAAGAGAAGTTACTAATTCATGAAGAAGATCATGCCATGTTGAGATTCGTTCATAGGTGCATCTAATGCACGTTAGAGGCTGTAGTGCAAAACATTTTATGCAGCAAGGTATTCTAAAAAGAACGGGAAAAGTTTCTTAGACCAGTAAAAATAGGCTAAACATGTGCAGAAGAGATCAGTGTCATTAAGAGAGTACGTCCATCGGGAGCAGTCTTACGCGATGCGAATGTCGTCGTGACATTAAGGTCATTCACAGCTGGAATGTGGAGGCAGCAATGATAAGAGCATAAAGAAGGTGATCTAAGAAACAAATTTGGTGACTAAGGCGGACATCCTACTAAGTATCGAACAGTGACACTCATAACGATGCTAATGTATGTCTTTACATCAAGCGGAGCACGAGACCATCATCCGAATTTGGCAGCAAAGACAGCCGATATCTTCTAGCAATCCCTGAGTTGGAATAAGCCACAGTAATAGTAGAAAAATGCTTAAGGTGGTAAAATCTGTAAAGAGTAGAAAGCAGTGGTAGTTAGTGCACTTAAGATGACTTAACAGAGTTCTTTCAACGTCTTAGTAGAAGTTGCAGAAAAACTTCGTCACAGTTTTCCCGCGAATGCAGCATCTAAGTTTTGCTTGTGCGGATGTCACTGGCTTCAAACCACCCTTGGTAGATATATTCCCATGGCATAACGTCATGCAATGACTTAGTCCTCGGTGGCTGTAGATCACAATGTCATGGAGAGGGTAGCAGAACTTCCTTTTGCAGGAAAAATCTGTGCGGTTACCCGGAAAAGAACATACATTTGTGGATCATAGGTGGTCGTTCACCGACAGTTGCGGAGGCAGGAGGGAGTGTTAGACAACTCGCAAGACGTTCATTCGTTCTTCAGTTCAACAGTAAAAGTTCAGTTCCACAGGATATTCTGTCACAACGTCCTTTAACGCGGAGGTGCGGAGTGGGCACAAGGGTAGAACTCAGGCAGAGGGAGGTACCGGATTCAGAGCTCATCTTTCTTCTGCCAGAGGCAGATAGTGAAGTGGAGTCCACGAGTGGTCTCAAGTGTTCACGGAAGGTGAGCGTACAGAGACTCATACGTGCAGAAGCACGAAGTTTCATGCACATGATGTTCAAATGTCACAGGGAGAGGCGAAGAGTCCTTGGGGAAAGTGGAATAATTTAGGATGTTAATTTGGCCGCCAACAACTTGTTGCAGATCGAGCGCTAATTCTGATGGTGGGTCGTGTTGTACATGAAGTTATTAGTTTGATTGGCGTCTATCAAGTCCCTGATTCCAGGTCCTATTCACACCATATCTGGGCTGGTTTATATTTAAGTCTATTATTCGTAAACTCCACAGTTTTACATTGGTACCAATTTATACGCCTGAGTGGAGCGAGTCAATGAGGAGTGGAGGAGATTGCCTGTGTTTCCAACACTTGCTAGTCTGCCACATGATCGCCTGACAGTTGAGCGGGATATTAAACCCACCTGGCTGATTACCAGTTGATCACCCTCACAGCATGGGCAAAAATTATTGTCTCCCCATGTTGTTCATGGCAGAATCGAATACTTTTACACTAGTCGGCCTTGCATCTCATTATTCTTTTGATGAATGGTCAGCATCTTAGAAGCACTCTCAGCCAATCAGGGCTTGGCGGCGCAAGTGTGTGAGCTCCAGGAGCATCTGAGCGAGAAAGCCAACCGATTAATGGCGTGCTTAAGGTTCTTAGAAATGGTAGGTTGCATTCAGAATCAGTCCCTCGGCCACCTTTTTCCAAAATATTACGAATGTTATCCTTCAAAAACGGAAATCCAGGGCTCTCTAACATAAGAAATAGGTCATACACCTCATCTTACGCCTCAAATTCCGCCTAAAATTTGGTCTATATCGGCACCCTTCTACTGTCAAGGATTGTCATCTAATTCTCACATGTTTCCTTGGCCATACAGGCATCAGCACATAACATGTTGGTTGTACAGGCACAGTCTCCTCGACGACATGTTGGCCTCTTGAATAACAGACTGTCAGATCCGGTCTGGAAGACCTCGAGGTGCAGAATCATTGACAACAAGCATAGCAGTCAGAACACCATCCTGAAACTTCCAGCCCTAACGTCAAAGCTTCGCAACATTTGGTAAATCGTTGAGGAAAAACATAGTGGAGATGTTTTGGGAGATGTAGCCTACGTATCTGGATAACGCACGTCAAAGACCTAACATTCACATTGGAATTCACACAAACTGGGTCAGTTTCAACACTACTTAATTGTAGATTCCATAGAAAAGGACCTCAGTCCGGTGGAGAGGGCCATCTGCCATTCATTCGGCCGTCTCTTAGAGAATGGAGGAATCCAGTTTTAGCTACGCCCATTCTTATTGTCTAAGCTCCACCCACGCTTTTCCCGCTTTGGGAGCAATCGATCCCTGCACTCTTTGAATCTGAATTTCCAGCAAAATATACGGGTAAGCTGTTAAGCTGGATACTGCTTCCTATGGCAGCAACATCGTCCTGTCAAAGCAGTTTCAAAATATTCAAGTGCAGGATGGAAAGGGCCATCACACACGTGTTCAAATTGTAAGTCTTTGGTGAATGTACATACTTGTGTTGAATATTTTAAAACTAATTCGAGTGGGTGCTCTTGATGCATATGACAGCAACAACTCCCAGTTAAATTAGTTGCAAAATATTCATCAGTTTACTTTTATAATTACCTCGATTTCAGGTTCAAAGTTTCAAATTTATCCCAACATGCGCAATGAGTTGGCGGAGCTTGGCTAGAGGTCGGTGTGGTATATAGCTATCCGACACCATAGTAATGACTGCTGACGGTACACCGCATCAGGGCACTGAGCGGTGGAGAAGGAGCAGAATAGTGGGTTCTCTCCTCTGCAGCCCTACGGACATTGGAACTCGCTGTGTAACAGGAAATATCGTCTTCCAGTCATTTTGGAAGTTGTGGATTCGTGGCTATATAATCCACATGAAAGTCAAAATGCATGATGCTACATGTCTTTCCATAATTCCATTCAATTGCAATAGCTGGGCATCTCCAAAAGTCTTCTTAAACAAACTTGATGATGTGACCACAGACAACTGCGACCTAAAGGAGTTTTTCTTTGTAGATAAAGATAAATAATATTAAATTGGCTTGCATGTGCGAACTTATATAATGAAGGTTTGTCAGTTGTCAGTTGTCCACCCGTCTGTAGTCTATTTGATAGCAATTGTGGCACGTTTTTGCCATTATTTGCTGAAGCAGTTATACAGACTATGACGGAGGCTGGGCTGGACTTTCTCATGATCCTATATATTTTGCAGCAGAAATTATAGACGTTAAAGAAAGCATTTCACCTGACAAATTCAGTATCAAATAAAAACACTCCAGGAACTTCCAAATTCTATAACTGAACAAGTCGAATGCAATATTACTGGACGTGCAAAGCCAACACAACGTGTAGATTACCCATTGTTTAAACCAGCGGAGAGGAATATGGAGTCGCGGCTGAAGTCATGGATTCAGGACACGGTATTGTTAACTGCTAGATAGCTACACAGAGAAAATCACACAGTTATTGAATCGGATAACACTTACCTACTGACATTTTAAGAAAATGTCCATGCTGCTGAGACTAAGTTAAATACCCAACAAGAATTTCCAACATGGTCTGCATACAGCTCACTTCTCCATTTCAGATAACACGCTATCAACAGATATTTGTGCAGTTCCTCTGATTACCGTCCATCACATGAATATGTAACATTAGTCGCTTAAATAGGCCCAAAATATAAGTTCACGTGTGGTTGGTGCAGATATTAAAGCTGTAATAATACTAGATATGGATATGTACGAAAGTGCTCAAGGCTCCAAGAACGCATGCCTCATTTGCACGAATATTCTATTCCACGCACAATTTCAGCAATTGGATCCCGTATTGACAGTTATGGTTTGGATGGTTTAGGAAAGATTGTACGTCCCAGTCACAGTACGACACATAATTGAAGGAAGACATGTGAATATGGAAGTTCAAACTCACGCAGCCACACAAGAAGCTTCTCTTGACCTTTATTCAGATGCATCTCTGGATTCAGAGTCTGTCATTCATATATGGCATTGACAGGCAATTTAATCCACAACCAATGAACACGTCAATCATCATAGCCCACACATGCATCTACCACACCAAAGTCTTCATTTGCCGGTGACTAAGACTTTGTCTTGCAGTGCTGCCGTGGTAGAAGCGTGTGTGGTCTATGATGCTAGGTGCTTTTGTCAGTTGTGGGTTCGATTCCCTGTCAATGTCAAAATATCGTAATGCCGCGACTACTTATATAACTGTTATTTAAAATACTCTACAGTGCGCTTCAAGTAGTCTATGCAAAGTTTGCAAAGATATATCAGTGAACATGCGAACATAATTCACCTTTCGAGAGTATTCATCCATCATCTGACCTCATATGACATCATAATCAGCTCAGCGCGTGTATGATGACGTCACAATCATTACGTCTCAAAGGGTTACATATAGAAGTCTCAGAATCCGACACGTTGTATGAATTGTATATCTTTGTAATTCTTTGCCATTTAATAAACATGCTGTTGAATATTTTGAAACTAATTTGACTGGGCGCCGTTGCTGCTTTAGGCCGCAACAGCAGCCCGTCAAATTAGTTTCAAAATATTGAACAGCTTACCTGTGTATTCTTTTTGGGAAATTGATAGTCAGGGTGTTCAGAGATCGATCGATTCCAACACGAGCGAGGTGTGGGTGGAGCTTAGCTAGAGATGGGCGTGGCATGGATAAAACCGGAAAGGTCCTTTGATGTAGAGACAAGGTGATGAACATTGATAACAACCCCAGCAAATATGCTATGCTCCATGGGTATCAAATGTACATGGTATGGCGCTGTCACGGCTGCAGCTCTTACACACTACTAGATATGGCCTCTGGGACTTACAATTGGCTTCGCTTGAGGAGCTTTCTACATGCACATAATTATTCAGTCATAACAGGCTAAAGTACGCATGTACACGCTGCGTGCCAAAAATGTACACCCTTCAAGTGCCCATGGTGTGTGGAAGTGGTTCCAGGATGGTAACTTTAGTCTGAAAAAGGCACCATTCCCCAAACTAGTAGATCAAGACCTGGAACAACTGAATCAGTCAGTGAAAGAGATGGGAGTACCTTTTGGTATTACTCTTTATTGTGGCTCTAGAATGGGCAAGACAATGAACGCACGGCTGGTATGTCTAGGCCGCTTCAGACACATCGCTATAGATTATCATCAGCAGGTGTACATAGACAAGGAAAGGCAATGTAACACGAGCAAGGCGTGGGTGGAGCTTAACTAAAGATAGGTGGGGCATCAATAAACCCGAACAGGCCCATTGCAGGTACCCGTTATGCCTCATGCCTATTTATATCTACTACTACTACTTACCCAGGAAGGCTCTGAAATTTTCAATGTTAGTAGACATCTTGTCTATGTCGAGTCGTGTTACTACGTGGCAGACGTTCTCTTGCGAGGTAGGCTTACTATTCTAACCCCTGTAGATTTGTAAAAATATGGAGCGATGCTTAGCGTGAACTTCTTGCATAAATACAGACCCGAATATCGGACATATTTTTATGATCTAGGACGATTTGCGTGTGTGTTCGGTTATCTATTTAGGTAAACATGTCTAATTCCATCGTACATACGACCACTCACATAGCTACTCTGTTCGTGGAGCGGGAGGGCGATGATCGCATAATAGGACGATGGTCTAATTCGAATATGGACCTAAAAGGCGGCGGTTCCTTTAAGGATCTGACTCTTGAAATTCAAGTCTCTCAATTTCAAGTAGGCTTGGGCGATTTTTGCATTTGAAAATCGTGTATGATTTTATTTTTAATCGTGATTTTCCGAAATATCGTGACTAAGCACATAGCTATGGAAACTGGGTTGAAGGCTTGGCAAAATATTAGATAAATTTCCAATTTCCTTGGTCAGCCGATGGACATTTTATGTGAAAAAATTTAAATTCCGTTGAAGACGTATGGATGCTAAAGGGTTTAAGGATCGAATGAATAACAATAAAGCAACATGTCAATTGAACAATATTTTAATTTATAAAATCGTTATTAGTTGACTACGTAATATATTCATCATTCAACACAGAGTAATATAGCAATGACAAGCTGAAATTGACAAATGCAGGGAATTAAAGCCGGGAAATAAGAATTCATTGTGATATATAGAAATAAAAAAAGCCGGTTGGATACTGTTAAAAGCAATTTGATTGGAAGTTGTAGCCTGCTGTGGCCAACAGTGTCCAATCTGATTAATTTTAAGCTATAGAAAAGATATTGATATTTTGTCATTTTACGCAGGGATAGGAGCACTCAATTAGTTAACCATACACGGGCCATGCATGCCAAAACGGCTTCAGCAGCGTCGTCAGAAATGTTCGTTTGCAGGTCAATCAAAGACTATTTCTGAAGATTTCTCACTGGAAAACCCGACTTCTGCAGTAGTCTTGAGAAATGTACATTTGCAGATCAAGAGAAGACTATTTTTGACAATGTACCACTGGAATGACTGAATCGATAGCCGAGCCAGCCATTCCAGTGGTACATTGTCAAAAATACTCTTCTACTGATCTGCAAATGGACACTTTCTATGAGAAAATATAAACTTTGCAAATTGACATTCAATAAACAGCAATTTTTATTTTCTTGACCAGTCGTTAAATGGTTAGAATAGCTATGGACCTTTACATATTGGCCACCAGAAATGTTAGCAAATTTACCATATCTGGCTTAAGCAGTGTTCGTTTGGCGGCGGCAATACCGCCAGACAAACTGACAAATCTCTATGATGGTGCACTGGTTGCACAGATGCAGAGGTATTTCCATGCATACCTAGTTAAGGTTGATATTGAGCCTCGTTAACACGCTACCAATCCATAGGATTTATATCAGAACTAACGCGCGGTTGATTTTCATATGCTGAAAGTTCACGTTTAATAACTGCACTTGTATCCGCATGATCGTCCGTTATAGTTGGCTTTGATTTGGAGAATAGCGCTGCCAAAGACCTCTTTCTTGGCATTAATTCATCAGAAGCGTGTACCGCACTGTCATCTTTAATTACCGCGTGCATGTTTTTGTCGGTAATTATCCGTTGGCTCATACGTGTGCATTCTGATGCCGATAACGAATCTGTTTTGAATCGTGGATCAACATAGGCCGCAAAGCTAGTCAACTCATGCGCGGCAATGTCCGAATATTTATTAGATAAATATTTCTTCATTTCCTCCTTCAATCTTGACGCCATTGCTTGGGCATCGTCTGTCGTACCTAGAATGCTAGTCTCTAATAATTTAAACAGTAACTGGACAGCTGAAAATGTTACATATTTCTCTGCTAACAGAATGTCTGTGAGATCAGCAACAGGGTCAAAAGCTAACTTGATTGCTTCCAGAACCTGAACATAATTATATCGCGGGATGAGGGCACCCACAATTTCAAGGGAGTTACCTCTTGAAAATGGGCTCATTCCGCCACCAGCAGGTAAGTAAAATAATATTGACAGCCCTGCAGGGTGGGGGAGGGGGGGGGCACGTGCCCCAGAGTGCACCCCCTGGATCCGCCACTGCATGACATGTGCCGATCCCCATCTCGTGCAGTAGTCATGTTGGAATAAAAAGCAAACATATCCTTAAATATCGTATAGGCTAGACCTGAATGTCATTAACCCTTTAACACACACAGCTGCCCACCACGTCTTCTGCAGTAGTATTGATTAAATGCCTATTTGCAGACTCAAGAGAAGACTATTCCGATCCAGTCATTCCATTTGTAAATTAAAAAAATAATCTTATCTTGTGTCTGCAAATAGAGACTTTCTATGCGGAAATTGAATTTTTTGTGAAAATTGTAAGTGAAATTCAATTTTCTCAGATATATTTCAAAATTTACCACTGTAAAGGGTGGCGCGGCTATCGATCCGGTCCTTACAGTGGTAAATTTTCAAAAATAATTTTTGATCTACAAATGGACATTTTGCAATACCAATGGGTTAGTCAATGTTTCCCCGATCAGATGGATTATACAACTAGATATAAACAAATGTGTTCCGTAGGCCTACATCTAATTGTAATAATAATCAATCGGATTGTGGAAATGCAAGTTTAAATATGCAACCATGCGTTTCAACGTTTATCACTCTGATGACGGAATAATCCTGTATATTATATACTAGTGTTTATTTTTAAGAGATTTTTTGAAAGCTGTTGCTATGTTTTGCAACAACGTTTTGGAGAGGTTATCTTCAAGGTAAACACGACGTAACACGATAAAGGGGATAGACTGTACATGAATCTTAATTTCTAACAATTTAGCTGCATTGTGCTTAAGTTAAACAAACTGACCGTAAAAACAGCGGGTAACTAGAACTCGTTAAAGGGATAATTGTTTGACCTTACCCTTTCATGGAGGTGGCGCGCGTGGCTGTAGTGTTGTGATTGGGACATAGGATATGTTAATTTGGCATTCAATGGAAAGTTAAATGAGAAATGGACAATCAGGAAAATTGAAATCATTGGCCGGGTGAATATCTATTTTCCGGCCAATAGAAGATTATTTTGGAAAATTTACAGCTGGAATGACTGACTCTGTTATAGAGCCAGTCATTTCGGTCGTAAAATCTCCAAAAATGGCCTTCTCTTGACCCGCAAGTGGACATTCCTTAAGAGTGATAAATAAAAAGCATCATAATAATACTTACTGTAATCAGTTGATGATCTGGCAATGAGAATTCATTTTGAAAGCGGGTCAACTCACGTCGCCGTTTCCAGCTATAACTGAAGCTGGAAACTATGGTTTTCATATGGATAGGGCACGGCAACATTAACATCTCCCTTGTACGAATTCGTTACCGCCAGATTTAGATTGTATCCAAAGCAGGCTATCCTAGGCCATGAGAGAATAGTGTCTACCGCACGGAGAACATTGGACCCATTATCAGTTGTTATACATGCCAGTCTTTAGGCTTCAACGACCATGTTTCTAGAACTTCGACCAAACCATCTGCGATATTCTCACCAGTCTGATATTCTGGGGAGAATAATGTCTGTAAACACCAACTGCGTAAATTCCATTGCCTGTCAATACAATGCACGGTGAAGCCTAAATACGGCTTCATCCCAGCACTTGACCACATGTCTGTTGTTGCAGAGTAGAACTCTACACCCGCCAACACGGAACTTACACGGCCACGAACCTAGCGGAGAGCCTTGGAATCGCTTCATCACGAAAGTATTTATACGGCTTGGAAGATCGTAGCCTGAGTCCAACATTTTAAGCCGGAATTGATGTTTCTCTACGTGTATATCGGAGTTGATTCACCAGCAATTTATCGAGTCACTGACTTAGTGATCGCCTTCCAACGACTCGACGTCCTATCATAAGACACACCTTCCTGTAGAGTAGCGGATATCTTAGGCTGCTTACTCGGTGTTCCTACTTTATCACAGTTATCACTACATGCGTCGCGCTTAAACGCTTAGGTGTTCCGCGTACACTTTTACTCTTAGTATAGATCATCACATGATATACTTTAAGGTGGTTCATTAAATTAGAGGTGTTACTACTAGGCACAGACACAGCCTTAGCACACGTACGACAAATAGCTGTCGACTCATCCTTATCTTTTTCTCCAGTCTCGTCAGCTTCAAAGCCAAAATAATCCCACACTGGTGAAACGCCTTTACCGCAATAGATTTAATTCAGACATGGTCAAATTTATGGGAAACGAAAGATATTGTCACCAGTTATATATTTCTTTCAGTTCGACAAGCCAATCAAAATAATTAAATTCAAAATAGTGTTCATAGCCACGTGCAACACCTTGATTAGAATTTAGTATAAAATTATAATCCTACTCGTCATTGGTTAATCAATATTATATTGTTTTATTAGAACCACTTCCAGTCAATTGGCACCCACGACAATGTCTGCAGCCACGGCTCCTCCCCAACTTGAAGAATGCGAACAGTTCGTCTTTGACGGCGCGTGCCGATTATTTTCCAAGATAACTGTAAAGGTCCCGTGGTCATCAAAGAATTCTAGTATACTCTAATCTGCGACAAGCCATCATAAATGTTAAGAAAGCAGGGGGAGAGGATTACAAACACAATTCACTCTGAATAGTTAGTCCTATTTAGCACCAAAATTTCAAAACATCCACATGCATGAAATTTGTTCGATTTTTAGATTTTCTCTTAATTACATCGAAAAAATCTCGATTTTGAAAATAAATCGTCTTTCACGATTAAATCGAAAAATCGCTGGCTGTAAACGCTCTAGGCGAACTCACTGCTGCGCTGAACTATTATTACACGAGACGTATAGTGGGGCAAATAAGAGGCGCTTTTCAGAGGAATCGATCTTTGGTAATTTGGCAATGTACACATGTTACTTGACAAAAACATTTGATTGGACATTTGAAAATCCAAGATGACGGGTATTTTTCAAGATGTCACCAAATGGAGAAATCCGGTTTTAGCTATGCCTCGCCAATCACCAACTAAGCTCCAACCACGCTTTACCCGTGTTGGCATCGATCGATTACTGCGCTCTCTGAATCTCAATTTCCAGTAAACTATATTGTAAGCTGTTGAATATTGTAGCGCACCGGGCCTGTGACCTGCCCAAACACAAACCCCCCACCATCCCGCACACCCTGTGGCTCTCAGTTCCTGGTGCCGCGATGTCGGTCACAAGACACGTTTGCGCCTCCGGTGCCAGCATTGCCACACGAAGATGGAGAGGTGTCTACCCCGCAAGCCTTCCACTGCCCAATGTGGTGTGGGTCTCGGGGTCTCATAGGGAGGAGGCGGGGCTTGGTTAGTTACAAGCATTTACCGGCCACGTATTGGGATGGTGAAACCTCTTGGTTTCTGTGGTGTCGAGTGCGCATTTGCTACCAAAGGATTTATCTCAATGGTGACACCGAACCCTCACTCAAAATTCCCGGACGCTGCATAGACCAAATGTAATCTAGGATGTAGAATCTTCCTTCTTCGTCTGACTCAGATCTTTCAGATGGGGTATCCATCATGTCAAGAGTTCTATCAAAGCAACACAACACAGTTCAATGGAGAAATGATAACGATGTTTATTGAAGAATAGATAATTACGATGTCCATCGTCACCTCATTTAAAGCAATGCGGCTCTAAATAATAAAAATAAGTGGATGGTCTTCCGGAAACAGGCCAGATGTAAATTTAATGATGGGAGAACCAATTGTAAATTTGGAATATCAAAAGGCTGTACACCTAATTCAATAGATTGACACTTATCAATGACAAAAAGAAATACCATCATGTAATGTCGATAACACAATGTACGAGATTGACAGAAATGCATATACAACCAGTTTTTCCGTCATTATGCCTAGATGAACGGACACACTTCCGCTTCAATTCACCTTTCCAGAGGATCCATCCATCATCTGTCCTCGTATGACGTCATAACCAGATCAGCGCGTGTATGATGACGTCACAATTATTACGTCACAAAGGGTTCCATATAGACCGTTATCAAATCTCAAACAGTCCGATACATTGTATGCATTGTATGTCTTTGTAATTCTTTACTCTTTAATAAACATGCTCTTGAATATTTTGAAACTAATTTGACTGGGCACTGTTGCAGCCAGCCAACCTGGTTTCAAAATATTCAACAGCTGACCTGTGCAGCTTTTTAGAAATTGATAGTCCGTGTATTCAGAGATCGATCGATCGATCCCAAAAAGATCGAGGTGTGGGTGGAGCTTAGCTAGAGATGGGCGGGGCGTAGCTAAAACCGGAAAGGTCCATTTACTTGAATGCTTGATTTCACGCCCAAATGACAAGGAAATCAATGAGGAATGAACTTCTCGAAAATGTCTAATATAAACTTAATTTCTGCTATTAAATTCTAAAAGTTTTGAACCGAGTTCCTAACCTTTCGAGTGATAGTAAATTCATTCCAGAAGGGTTGGAACGGTATATCGCTATCACGTCGCTATTCACCTTTCCAGAGTACCCACCCATCATATGACGTCATAATGAACTGCGTGATGTGTACAATGACATCATAATGAATGCCGTCATGAATGCCGTCGATAAGTACGTCACGAACGCATATTTGAAGACGGTATATGCGTTGTTGTACAAATTGTTTGCTTTCACTATTTAATAAATATTCTGTTGAATATTTTGAAAGTAATTTGACTGAGCACCCAGTCAAATTAGTTACAAAATCCTCAACAGCTTCCATATAAAGTTTTCAGGAAATTAATAGTTAGGGCATTTGGGGATCAATCAATCCCAACACGGCGAGGTGTGGGTGAAGCTTAGCTAGTGATGGGCGGGGCATAGCTAAAAATGGAAAGGTCCATTGCGTCACACTCTTTAATATTTGAATGGGATACCATTGAAAAGAATTTAAAACATGTTTTAACGTAACGTAATCGGCGAAATTCCCGTATGTATGAAAGTGTAGAGTTACACTCTTCCTAAATGATGATGACGGTGACAATGCCGATAACGATGACGACGACGATGACGATACCAATGACGATGACGACGACGGTAGTGATGGTGGTGCTGCTGCTGCTGCCGCCGCCGCTGCTGCTGCTGTTGATGATGATGATGATGATGATGATGATGATGATGATGATGATGATGATGATGATGATGATGACGGTGATGGTGATGATTGATGATGATGACGACGACGACTTATAAAATAACGCTGACAATTAAATTGTATAATATCCCATCAGCTACTGTGTACATATATTTATCATATAAACAAGCCTTCTAGCCCGTTCCATATTTTCGATATGAGCGCACGTGCCATATTCAACGGAGTATTTTCATTGGCTGTTGGGTGCGCGCGCAACCCATTTAAATCGACCAATTAAAACATTGATTAATGTGAGCGTGTCGAGTAGGGATTACTACGCGGTACTGTTTTACTACGATTTGTTTACCACTATTTGTCGTTCATAAAACGTCATCGCAATATGTCATCGTTTGACAGTTTATCAGTCGGCAGCGAAGTAACGATTGATGGCCATGGCTCTGCGATAATCTTAGAAGAAAAGTATAGTTTACGGCTGAAATCGGCAGATTTTGTGTTTGTCACTATATTTTGCTGCGCATTCAGTATCTGTTATCGAGTAGTGGTGCGTCACAGCGGCGGTATCGATTTCACGAAAATCAACAATGAGAAATCAGATAAAAGTCACATCAGCAACTAGTGGCAAATATTTCAAAATTACAGTTTATATGATAAATAAAATATCAAACTCGGTCACTTTTCATATCACTATTATGAACCTCTTTGAAAATTATCAATTTTGCACTCGCTAAAGCTCGTGCAAATTGATATTTTTCAACTCGGTCCATAGTAGTGATATGAAAAGTGACATCGTTCCAGATTCTCTCTATATTTTTTTCAATTCAATTCAATTTATTTACACCCAGGCAACAACGTGACATATGGGGAACAGCAGTATATACATTTACACGATCAATGGCGGTTACATGGAAGAAAAGTTATTATTATTATTATTATTATTATTATTATTATTATTATTATTATTATTATTATTATAGGTTAGAAAAGTTAGTTTGTGACCAAAATAATGAGTGCGGCCGGTCTGTCAGTCCAGGAGTGAAGCGCTCCAATTCCTCCAGACGAAATGCAAAAAGTATTGAGGAATTTGGAGGTCTTCACTCCCAGAACATATTTACGATTTGTAGGCTGTATCATTTTAAAAGTAATAGACATATGCATATTATACATAGGTGTTGTTATAGGAATATGTGCGTTTGGTTTACGACGGTAGTGATGTGCTGCAGGCTAAGCTGTGGTAGTGGCAGCGGTAGTGACGTCGTTTGTTAGCCACCATCACCCAACCCATCCCAGCCCTCAATACCACACCACTAAATATAATAACCTGTCAATTTTATCCCAGATCCGCTGACACGCGTGTGATCAATCGTATGCCAGTCAATCTGTCAGGCACGCGCGTAATAATCTAGTCACGCGCCAAGCAAGGTGACAATGTTGTCCACGTCATAGCACCGCTCGTGCTTGGACTGACGCATGCCTTGTAAAGTAGCCATTACGTATGACAAATGTTCACATTTATTTTGAAAAATGCCAACGTTAGAAAGTGTACCGTCACAAAACTTAACGATCAATGAAATTGATGAATCCAGTTTCTCAGTCAATCATATGACGTCATAATTAACCGCGTCATATGTGGACATACGTCATAATTAATTAGGGCCTACGTCATAAATGTCACAATATAGTCCGTCATAAACGCTTAATAGGCCGACAGGTTGTACTAATTGTATGTCTTTACTATTTAATAAACATTCTCTTGAATATTTTGAAACTAAATTAACTGGGAGCTGTTGCTGGCAAATTAGTTTCAAAATATTCAATAGTTTACCTAGATAGATTTCTGGAAGTTGAGATTCAGAGAGTGCAATGATCGATTGATTCGAACACGGTGAAGCGTGGGTGGAGCTTAGCTAGTGATGGGCGGGACATAGCTAAAACTGAAATAATCCATGATGTCACTAGTTAGCTGACGTCACTATCAAAATGGTGTACATCCATCAAGAAGGTGGCAATAGTCTGTCACACAGACTTAATCTTTTATTAATAATTTGCGATTTAACCAATATTATGTTGAATATTTTGAAACTAATTTGACTAGGAGCTGTTGCTGCATATGGCAGCAACAGCCCTCAGTCAAATTAGTTTCAAAATATTCAACAGCTTACCTGTATAGTCATATAGCTAAAAATTGAATCATCCATTGTACCGTGATGTAAATCACTCCATCTCAGTGGTAAATTTTCAAAAATAGGCTTCTCTTGGGCTGCAAATGAACATTCCACAAGAACACTACAGAGTCCGATTTTAGCCGGCTTCATCAAGAAATGGTTGAGTAACGGGGATCCCGACAACGACTCATACGTCATTTATTATGGCAAAACCCCTTTTCAAACAATCTTTTTTTTTTTTTTAACAACTGTTAATCAGTTACCATTCTTTAATTGCTCATGCACTGTCCTGTTTAAAAGTTCAAGCCCAAGTTTAAAACACTTAATCTATAATTTCTGCGCTAATGACAGATGACGACAACAATAGGAGGCCACGTCATATCCGAGTGAGAATTTTGACGTCCACCCTAAACCTCTTTTTATCTCCCAGGTAGCACTGGCAACTTACACTCTTACGCGAAAACGGTTGACCTGTAACTACAGAAACCATACCGCCGGTATTGTGATTGACCTGCCAATGATATCCCAATTCCACTGTCCGGCGTGTGGTAAAGCGGATGTCACCTGGCACGCGTTAATAATCAGGTCACGTGACTTAACTAGGCGGCACGCGCGTGACTGCGTCATAATATTAATTTAAATGTCCTTACTTATATAAATACCGGAATCGTCATATTCATTACGGAATAGAGCACTGCGTGTGACGTGTGTACTAATTAATGCAAGCTAATTGGTGAGATAATTACACTGAGATTTTATTAGTATTAGTGCAAATTCTAGTAATTGTGGTAGGCATATCGAGCGGATACCATTTCTGTGGATATTACGAGTCACGTCCTATAAGCAGTAGCATAAATTAAGGGCTGTTGTTTGTTGTTTTCTTCATTGGAATTACGGTACATTGGTCAACGATATTGTTTTGCTTAGCAAGTTCCCTCCCTGAAAGGTAAGAATGATTATTCTTAATTCTCTCCCCCCCCTCTCTCTCTCTCTCTCTCTTTCTCCCTCTCTCTCGCTTGCGCTCGCTTGCGCTCGCTTGCGCTCGCTTGCGCTCGCTTGCGCTCGCTTGCGCTTTCTACCGCTCTCGCGCACTCTCCCCTTCACTCCCTTCATCCATTTATCCCTCTCTGTATATCTCCTCCCATTCTCTCTCTCCCCCTCTCCCCTCCCCTCCTTCCCTCCCCCCCTCTCTCTATCCCTCCAACGGCCTCTCTCTCTCACACGCCAAATTGAATTCTCAACCTTCAAGATTATATCCAATTATCACGGCATTTCAATTTTCAAATTACTCTTGCTTGTTGCTATGAATAGTTTATCAATCACTAACAGATTATTTTACATCTATGTGTAGTTGTATTTGCCGCCGTTAAACCGATGCTCCAGTTGCACGTATGCGAAACTAAAGCTGTGTTCTCACTAGAGACTTAAACGGCGTAACTCAATACTGAGGTATGGAGTTATTCCCAATTAACTCTCCGCTGAGAACACGGCCTAAGCCTGTATCAATTATCCCCTCGCGTGTCAACAGCGTCTCAAACGCTCAAAACGATACTCATATTAATTAACGATTCTTCAAGAAATCCATAATTTTTGCGTTTAGATTTAAAGAAAACAACTTACTGTTGACCTGTAAATGGACAGTCTTCAAGACCACTACGGATAACGTTTTGGTCGCTAATGGATCAATGGTCAAGAAAATCTAAATTTGTGCTTAGCCTGTGTCCATTTGCAGGTCAGGGGTCGATTATCGAGCCAGTCATTCCAGTGGTAAATTTTCAAAAATTGTCTTCTCCTGACCTGAAAATCGGCATTCATCACCCCATAACAGTGGACGTTTTGACGTGCGTGCCCGTTATTGGGTTAAGAAACTATATAACGTAATTAAGACGCTATTATTGACCATACCTTTACATAGCAAAGTCATACAATTTGATTTAAATCTCGGCCCAATTATGATCGCATCTGTGCCACTATAAATATATGGGAAACCGCAACAACACCAACGCATAATTATGGCTTATCTAATATCTGTTATAATTGCTTGATTTAACAAATCCAAAATCAAACATTTATTATTACTTCAAAGGACAAGGGCTTCTGTATTGATCCATTTACCGCTGAACACATCCCAACACACCCCATTTCAATTTTAACCCAAGCATGCAGAGAAGTCTTTGAATGTCATAAAACTAATTCGGCTGAGAGTTGTTGCTGCCATGGCAACAGCTCTCAGTCAAATTAGTTTCAAAATATACCCTACGTAATATTTATTTTAATTCAATGAATTGTCTCATCGTGGTCTGTTTTTGGGACAACGAGTTAATAACTTGCCATACAATAAACTATAAACTAACTTACTGGTTTCGGGGCATAATTTTTTTCCCTTTGCATTGGCATGTACATAATTGGTCTATGTGAGCCATACGTCAAGCCAGTAATTATATTATTGTTTAGATGTCTCGATTTTTTCTATATATATCCTGTTAGTTTTGCTAGACACATATTTTCCCACAAATGTGTAAATGGGTGTTTCAATTTGCTAACTAGATATTTATTCCAAGGTTATGAACAAATATGTGTTAGATTCCCATACAGTCCTGAGCTACAGCTCTGTTTTAAGTAGTGTTTCCATTTCAATATAGTACTTAGAAATATTTGTATAAATTCTGTGTCGAGAAACAAAGGAGGTAAGTAGTAATGTTGGTGGAGGTTGTAGTGGTAGTAGTATCGGAAGCAGTAGCATTATCGGTAGCCGTAGCTATAGCAGTAGACTGTAGCGGCAGCAGCAGCAGCAGCAGCAGCAGCAGCAGCAGCAGCAGCAGCAGCAGCAGTAGTAGTAGTAGTAGTAGTAGTAGTAGTAGTAGTGGTAGTAGTAGTAGTAGTAGTAGTAGTAGTAGCGTCATCGTGCGAGGTAGTAGTTGTTGTAGTAGCGCTAACGCACGGGGTAGTAGTAGTAGTAGTAGTAGTAGTAGTAGTAGTAGTAGTAGTAGTAGCAGCAGTAGTAGTAGTAGTAGTAGTAGCGCCATCGTGCGAGGTAGTAGTTGTTGTAGTAGCGCTAACGTACGGGGTAGTAGTAGTAGTAGTAGTAGTAGTAGTAGTAGTAGTAGTAGTAGTAGTAGTAGTAGTAGTAGTAGTAGTAGTAGCAGCATCAGTAGCAGTAGCAGTAGCAGTAGCAGTAGCAGCAGCAGTAGTAGTAGTACCGTGAGAGGTAGCACTAGCATCAGCAGTAGAGTAAATTAATATATTATAGTTGTGTATACATGCTTGAAGCAGTCAAGCGTGACTCAATATAACTACTGAGTAAGCAACTCTACCGCCACAGTCTTAGTGTATAATTTATCTTCATATGCCCTTGAATAGCCTGAGTGTAAATAAAGTGAACTAAAACCTAAAAGAGAATATAAATTTTAGGTCATGTACATTAATTTGTAGTTGTTTGTATTCGCAAACTAAGCTGCCATTAATATGTCAAATACTGAAGTATGGCGTTATTCCTGATTAAATCTCTAGTGAGAAGACGGCCTAAATAGTTAACATAATATTTCTGACATCATTCTCCTTCTTCAATGGTTTAATAATTAGCCCTGAGAAACGCAATTATCGATGACTTATATCCGCTATGCGTTATATATAAACTGAGCTATACCTCTTGATTCCATGGCCGTAATTAAAATACGATACGCTCACTCATGCGTAGCCTAATTACTATTACTGAATTAATGATCAGTCCATCGAGCCGTGTAATAGATCATTATCGATCATAGCACTCAATAAGTACGGGATTGTCGCTTTCAGACTTTTTGCACGAATTCCGCCGGAGTTTGAGCATTTGTCACAAGAATGGTTTCCGGCAATTAATCAGTATTATTGAATGGATTTAATTAAATTAAGAAATATAAGTTTTTTCTCTAATATGACCAGTTAGTTATTAGAAATTTTAAGTACAATTTTTAAGTGAATTTTGAAAGTTAATCCCAT
Organism: Chaetoderma sp. LZ-2023a; assembly: GCA_034401795.1. Classification (NCBI taxonomy): domain Eukaryota; kingdom Metazoa; phylum Mollusca; class Caudofoveata; order Chaetodermatida; family Chaetodermatidae; genus Chaetoderma; species Chaetoderma sp. LZ-2023a. The sequence goes on from CM067367.1 coordinate 27,535,488, forward strand.
AAACGTGCCAGCTAGCAGTCGAGAACGCGCGGCCGATTTTAAAGTAAGGCCTCTTTCCCATTACCTAACAGTGTTTAACTATTTCCTATACTATGTAGGTTATATGAATGAATGGATGAATGAATGAATGAGTCTTTATTCACATTAGGCCATCGGCCCTTGCGGAGAACGCCAGCCTGTATATCTGGTATTTACCGAAATAGTGACTGTATCAGAACACGGCCTTAGATTATTATTATTATTATTATTATTATTATTATTATTATTATTATTATTATTATTCAGAAGGAACAATGCCCATGGAGGTCTGCCATCAACACTTTTCTACCTGCAATGACTGCCACGAAGCATTGCCCTTAGGTAAGACGTCATTACAGATTGCCTGCTATCACCCCACCCTCACCTCCTCCGTACTCTGAGGAGAAATATCTCAAATACCCACATTCACACCAAAATGCTTGAAAATACAATTTTGAAAATTCCATTTTTAGAGGCTTGCATGTTTATACATTTGTCTAATGAAAGGGAAATAAATCTTAGGCCGTGTTCTCACTAGAGAGTTACTCGGGAATAACGCCATACTTCTGTATGGCGTTATTCCTGATTACGTCTTTAGCGGGAACACGGCCTTAACGTATGGTCTTTTACCTCCGAATGAATTATTGTATATTTTCTTGTGAAGTGGAATTAGGGATACAAGTTTCTATTTCATTTTCACAATATATAAAAAAAATTCCATTAATTTATACCAGATGAAATCATCATACGTTACGATTGATTTCGTATTCTTACATTGATGTACACAATTTTAACAATTTTATTTTCAAACATTCTTGTGTGAATGTGTTTTTTATCAACCAATGTGTGTATGATTACTGTATTCTGCGGCTGTAGTAGTAGAAACATCCTACAGCTGCAATCAGTCCTTCTTCGCTTTTGCCCACTGCGTCTTGCCCTCAACCGAAGTCCTTAGCTTCCTCAGGTCCATTCTTGACTTGAGTGTACCGAGTCCTGCTTTCTTGAGGTCACCTCGTAGCACGCTTAGCAGATTTATGCTAAAGTATGGCGTTATTCCCGATTAACTCTCCAGTGAGAACACGGCCTAAATGTAATAAAGCGAAAAATATCTTAGCACGTGATGATTTCACTCCGTACAAATATTATAATTGTTTTACACGTATTGAAATCATAATATTTTAAGGGATGGAGGGAGGAGAGAGAGAGAGAGAGAGAGAGAGAGAGAGAGAGAGAGAGAGAGAGAGAGAGAGTGAGAGAGAGAGAGAGAGAGAGAGAAAGAGAGAGAGAGAGAGAGAGAGAGAGAGAGAGAGAGAGAGAGAGAGAACCTATGCTTTGCCTTGTGGCAGAGAGAACTAGAGACAAACACAATGACGTGAATAAAATAAACAATACTACTAATAATAACAACAAATTTGGACAGCAAAGAAATAACTCGTCTATTAATAACATTCTATTTTAAAATACTTTTTCCAAATATGGGAAAACGAATGATCTGAAACATCCGCCATAAGGAACCCTAGCAATAACGACAAAATAAGTTTCCAAAACAATAACAGAAATAAGCTAGTTAGTAAGAAATATTCTGTTCTGTTGATTGTTTTGAACATAATTGGATTGGAAGACATTCCTGCCTTAGGCAAAATCGTGTAATTCTGTATTTGGGGCTCTTTGTCTGTCCGTCTGCATCTCTGTAACGACTCATCCGATTTAACTCAAATTTTAATACAAGAGCTTGATCGCGTGGTCCGCGCTAAAACCGGAAGGGAGTAACATTACGGATTTCATTTTGAAGTCCGTAATTATTCATTTTAAACATTTTCCATGTTCCTACCTGAAAGAAACTTGAAAACTTCATGCCTTATACCTCTGCTCGTTCCTTCTGTAACCGTTTTATGGCTAAACCTGCCACAACTGGCCTTCGTTATGGTCTTGATTAATGATTATATGTATGCCAAAAGTAGTATTTTTAACCGAGCCAGTCATTCCAGTGGTAAATTTTCAAAAAATAGTCTTCTTGGCCTGCAAATAGACACCAAATAGGCGAATATTTCGATTTTCTAAATCAAATTTCATCATTAAATGTTCCATTTCTGCTTCTCTCTTTAACAGATCCGCGTGATTGGTCCAGGGAGGAAGTCGGTGAATGGCTTAAGCTGACGTCACTACGCCACAGATTACCCGGCGTACATCTGGAGCGGTTTCCGACCAATGGGAAAGGTCTGTGTTTGATGAGTATGGATATGTTTTCGTACCGAGTTCCGGTTGGAGGAAAACTGCTGTTTAAGGATTTCTGGTTGAGACTCTACCGCGCCATGAATCTGGAAGACTGAAAGGAATATTTAACCCTTTAACCCTAGAATTTATTCAAGAAAACGTCCATTTGCAGACCAAAAGAAGACTCTTTTTGAAATGTACCACTGGAATGACTGGCTCGGTTACCGAGCCAGTCATTCCAGTGTTACATTTTCAAAAAGAGTCTTCTTTTCGTCTACAAATGAGCATTTCTCAAGACCACTGCAGAAGCCTTTTTGGTTGACATGAGTGTTAGAGGGTTAAACCGTTTGTTTGGAGATCCTCAGGCCGGCATCACATACATCACGTTTAAGATCGGTTCCCATGGAGCTATAAACGAAATCTCTTTAATCTGTATTGTCGGGGCTGAAAATGTGACACTGACCCAAGGTTTCTCTCAAAAGGACCCTTTTGAGGGCATAAACCCTAACTCGGAACCCTAAAAATTGCGGTGGTTGGTCCCATGAGACCCCTGAGAATTGTGTATGATTGTTAAATCTTAATTAGTTTTATAGATTCTTCTATAAACGTACGCACAGCAGCTAGCATTGGACCACTATAATGTGTGCAGCAGAGCTGTGGGCCTATGGTGCTCTCTACTTTTAACAGGGATGGGAAAAGGTCCATAGGAAACACAGATTTCAGTCTGGGACACCCAGATTTCAGGTTGGGACCCCTAGATTTCTATGTGTGGGTCCCCTGGGACCTCCGAAATTTAGATACCATGAGAAACACTGACTGACATTTCAAGGCGTAACACCGCGCGTCCACCTAACTCTTTTAATGAGCTATGCCGATTTGAAGAGAAGAAATCTTTTGAAAATTCACCGCTGGATTGACTGGCTCAGTAACCGAGCCAGTCACTCCAGTGGTAAATTTCCAAAGTAGTCTACGCTTGTAAATGGGCATTGGTTAACCAAAAACTGGAACTCCACCCCTCCCCCCCCCCCCACACACTCACGCACACGCACTCCACCCGCCCTCCCCCGACCCTTAAGGCTTTAATGGCAAAAACGGTATCTGCATTGACTTTGAGGAGTGTGTGTCTATTTGCATGAAAAACAGAAAGTAAAGCCGTGTTCTCAGTAGAGACTTAACCGGCATAGCGTTATTCCCGATTAACTCTCCAGTGAGAACACGGCCTTAGTTTTGTAAATTTCACTGGCAAATTTACAGAAATCTACAAAAAAAATTCTCTTAGAGGCCAAAAATAATAATTTTATTTGGATATCTTGACCAGTATAGGGTTAATCGAGTGGTGTGTAGAGCGGTCTCGCGCTTTATTAGCACAATAATGGTTACAGGGTTTTAAATTGTTATAATCTTCGTGCAGAATGCACCAAATAACATAGCTTCAGAGACTAACTCTAACCCTAGGTGCATATTGACATCAAAATGCCTCAATATAAAATTGTTAAAAGCTTAAATTGTGTGTCTAGATGTTAAGATACAAAATAAATCTTAACATATAATGATTTCATTACGTATGAATTAATAACATTTTTTTAAGTTGTGAAATTGAATTAGAGACACGAGTCGCTAATTCAGCTTCACTACTAAAAGATTACATTATTTTAAACGAAATGAAATCATCATATGTTAAGATCTATTTCGTTTCATTACATTTAGATACACAATTAAATTTTTTATCATTTGCTGCGAATATGCACCTTCCTCCTGTATATAACTGCTAATCCGCTTTTGTGGATATATGTGACGGTCATTGTGCATCTCATCGCCATGGTGACACAGAAATCCAATCTTTGAAGTTTTGAGTTTATTTCAAATAGTAGTAATCGTTTATTTAGCAACTCGCTGGAAGAGTGTTAAAAGTGTTCCTTATTTAATGCGCTATGGGCTACAATACTGTTCAGAGATAACTTAGAATGTTTCAAAAACAAGATAAAACGTACTGTTGAATATTTTGAACATAATTGGATTAGACATCGCTGCCTAAGGCAGCGATGTCTTCCAATCCAATTATGTTCTACATATAGCCTACAACAGAACATTTCGTACTAACTAAAATGTTTCTGGGGTTTTTTTAAGTTGAAAACAGTATAACTTATTTTTTAGCTGTACTGTAAATAGTATTTTATGTATGAATTACTACGGTACGCGTTCAAACAAAGTTAATATGTAAATGTTATTGTATAGAGCCATAGTTTATCGTTAATATTGTACATATAACAGATATATAAATAGTATTTATTGACGAGATTAAATTTATTTTCATAATTTCGTGACTTTTGTTTTAGTTATATAAGTATAATCGCCGTGTCGTCATTTGTATACTAATCACCCATATTAACGTCGTTTAAAAAAAAATTATTTACACCCAAGCCACAACGTGACACAAGGGGAAAAAGGAGTACAATATTTACATGTCTAAATGGCGAAGGGCCGCAACCCGTCCTGCACCAACAGCGCTTCAGGCCAGTGTACATTTACACGCAAAGTGATGACCACTTCCGAAAATCCACCACTGGACTGACCGGCTCAGTTAGCGTACCGGTCATTCCAGTTATAAACTTCCAAAAATAGCTCCATCCACGCCTGCAAATCGACGTCCCGTAGGACCATCGCAGATACGGTTTCGGCAGGCACGTGCCCATTATAGGGTTACGTCGACACAAGAGGGACCAAGGGCTCACTTTCACTGTCCGATCTGTCGCTCATCGTTCGCTCATTCATCCAACTATTTGATTTGTTAGCCATCCATATGTCTATACGCCCATCTGTTGTATGTCTGCTTATCTATATCAGCACGTCGTTTGGCAATCATTCTGCCCATTCATCGACACATACCCAGTCGTTCATTAATAGCGAGGAGATAACAAGACAATGTTGTCCAATACCCGCATCGTTGGTATACGGTCAAACGCTTCTATTTTGGAAACAACTTTGTCCAAAGTTGTTGTTGTTACGCTTTAGATTTTGACCCCGAAATTGCCACTCGTCTTCAGGACTTCACGCGCATACATCCACCTAGAGTTTGGAAAATATTACCCCATTGGAACCAAAGTTATTGAGAAATACGTTACAAATGTATATTATGAAAACAATGTTGTTGAAAGCTGTTGCTGTCGCTTCTTATTTATGTTTTCCCTATATCGGCACGCAACTTCGGGACCACCACGGGCCAGATTCCATTCAAGTTTAAAGACGATCCCTCCAGTAAAACTAGAGTTATCAAAATGCGTAAAGTGTCCATTTTGAAATATGTGGGTGAAAGTTGTTGTTGTTATGTTTTCAATTTTTTGAACCCAATCTGGGCACACGTCTTCGGAACCCCGCGGGCAAGCAAGCGTTCACACACGTTTAGAGGAGATGCCTCCAATAAAACCAAGAGTTATTAAAATACCTTAACACGTTGACCCCGAAAGGTCAAAATAGCAAAGTTATTTACGACTTAATAAATATTCTGTTGACTATCTTGAAACTATATTGACTGGAACCGTAGGCATGCGTAATAATAATTTTTTTGTCGCCTGTTGAAAATACCGCGTTATAGTATTCCAGGGAGGTAACTCCTTACACCTTACGAGAACGTAGTTGCTTTGAATTACATCCCTTGGTACAGAATTGGATCCATTTAAACGCGCATATTCTCAGCAAAATGTCTAAAAATTAAATTGTCAACATTGTAAAATTTTAAAGGCGTAAATTGTGGGCCTAGATGTAATGAAACGAAATAAATATAAAATATAATGATTTTATCACGTAAAAATTAATATGATTTTTTAAGTTGTGAAATTGAATTGGAGACACGAGTCCCTAATTCAACAAATAATTAGTATGGAATGAAATCATCATATTTGCCCTGTAGGTGGGGCTTAGAATACACCTTTCGTATCCTCTGCGTGTCGTAAGAGGCGACTAAAGGAGGTAAGGGTGAGGTAACCCTGACAGAAACCTCGAGTGCTGAAGACGGATGTTCCAGGCCGCACGGCGCACTCTAATAAACCATGGATCCACGCACTTAACGCATATGATCATGTCGATAGTCACGTACAGGACTGGCGGTATGATCAGCGAACGAAAAGAAGAAGAAGAGGAAATCATCATATGTTAAGATTTATTTAGTTTCATTAGATTGAGGTACACAGATTAAGCCTCTAAAAGTACACACAATTTAAACAATTAAATTTTTACCCAATCTGGTGTGAATATGTACCTTTAAGCAATAGTTTAATTTAATTTCGGGTTTTTAATTTAGATAAGGAAAAGCAGGTACATAAAATTGAAATCACGAGCTTTAGATTAATAAATTTTATGCTGGTAACCACCAACCACCCACCCACCCCCTTCCGCAACCCCCCCCCCCCCCCCCCACCGCGCCATAACACCTAAGGGAGAATACTCATTGGATCCTTTTTAAAACAGGATTGCTCAGTTATCTCCCGTTAACATCAGATTTTGCTTTAATATGCTGGCGGGCGTGATAACTACTACTACTACTACTACTACTACTACTGCTGCTGCTACCACTACTACTACTACTACTATATTTAACAAGCCCGGATGGAAGTGAAGTGGGGTTCCGAAGGCCCATTTTAAATTGGGTCAAATGGTCAACTGTCAAAGCGACTCAGCAAAAGCAATGACAAACAGCACAATTTGAACTACGCAAGGAATTCCCAGACTTCTTATTTGATTGGAACATAAAATCGGCCCACAGTCCAACTCAGAATTAAATTACTATGTTTTCGAAATTCAAGAATGCCTTCCGATCCAATGGACCTTTCAACTTTTAGCTATGCCCCGCCCATCTCAATCTAAGCTCCAGCCACACCACGTCTATGTTTGGATCGAGCGATCTGTGACATCCCTCACTATCAATTTCCAGAAAACTATACATATAAGCCGTTGAATATTTTGAAGCTAATTTGAAGCGCCCAGTCAAATCAGTTTCAAAACATTAAACAGAATGTTTATTGTGTCGGACTATTTAAGCGTTAAAGACGGGCTATATCGAATCACTCATGACGTCATGATTATTACGTCATCGTACACCCCGCTTAGTTAATTATGACGTCATATGACGTCAATTGATCGATGGATACACTTGGAAAGGTCTATTATGTTCAAAAATTCAAAAGAATACACGAAAATTCAAATTTATGCTTAGCCAGTGTCCAATTTCAGACAAAGAAGAGTTCTTTAGACAATTTACCACTGGAATGACTGGCTCGGTTATTCCACTGGTAAATTTTCAAAAATGTTTTTCTCCAAGCCGGCAAATGGACATTCCTCAAGATCACTGCAGAGGTCGTTTTTGACAAACTTGACCATTAAAGGGTTAAGATGACACACGAGTGGTTAATTGACCTTTCCATTTTTAGCTATGCCCCGCCCATCTCTAGCTAAGCTCCACCCACACCTCGCTCGTGTTCGGATCGATCGATCTCTGAACTCCCTGACTATCGATCTCAAGAAAACTATACAGGTAAGCTCTTGAATAATTTGAAACTAATTTGACTGGGTGCTGTTGCTGCCTAAGGCAGCAACAGCACCCAGTCATATTAGTTTCAAAATATTCAACAGCATGTCTCGTAAATAGCAAAGAATTACAAAGACATAAACTTCATACAACGTGTCAGAATATTTGAGATTTGGTGACGGTCTATATGGAACCCTTTGTGACGTAATGATTATGACGTCATCATACACGCACTGATATGATTATGACGTCATACGAGGTCAGATGATGGGTGGAAAGGTGAATTACGCGTTGGTATACCAGTTACACGCATGGAAACAAATATAGCTTAACATACACCATGGCGTATTTAAAGAACAAATTCTGATTGGATAGTCTTTGAACTCTCAAAGCCTGTCAATAAAGGACACTTTATGGACCATACAACTTAATATAGCTGCATTTTGCAATAGACGGATTCATTTCTATCCATGCCCCGCCCATTTCTTGCTAAGCACCAACCATGATTTTCGCGTGTTGTGGTCGATTTATATACTTCGTAAACTTAATTCTCAGAATCTCAATTCCAAGGTAACTTATAATACAGGTAACCTGTTGACAATCTTGAAACTAATTTGACTGGGCGGTGTTGCTGCCTATGCCAATAACAGTGCCCAGTCAAATTAGTTTCAAAATATTCATCAGAATGCTTATTAAATAGTAAAGCCATCGGAAGACATGCGCTTCGAACACTTGATAGAATTTTAAATGTTCACGACGGAGCTAAATACGTATGCATTACGTATTTTAGTGTGACGCCAGCCTACACGTGACATAGTTAATTATGACGTCATTTGTTTGGGCTAAACAGAATTTTATTTTGTTCAATGGGAGCACAGTAAGACATAAGTCGTATACACGTGTCTCCCATACATACAAATACAATACATTAATAAATACATCAAGATGGGGTATAATAAAACATGATTAAATAGTAACGTATGTATAACTGGTTAAATGATAATTTATATCAACCACTGATTACAATTGTCTAGGTAGTTCGCACGCTTACGTATGTGTACGTGAATAAGTGCGTGTGCGCGTACGTATTGGCGTGCGTGTGTGCATAATGCGAGAGAGAGAGAGAGAGAGAGAGAGAGAGAGAGGAGAGCGGGAGAGAGAGAGAGAGAATGAGAGAGCGGGGGGGGGGAGGAGAGAGAGGGGGAGGGAGGGAGGGAAGTAGAGAGCGAGAGAGAGAGAGGGAGAGGGAGAGAGATAGAGAGAGGTTGGGATGGAGTGTGTATGTGTGTGGGGTGGGGGAGAGTTAGGGAAAGAGAGACAAAAAGAGAGGAGAGGAGAATATGAGAAACAGGGTATAAACTAAGAATTTGACAAGAGTGAGAAAGGTAAGGTTGAGGAGCTCTTAATGCTGCGTTCACCATGCTTGTATATGTTGGGCATTTGTTTCAGTGGCTAATGGATTATAAATAGTTTTTGTAACCGATTGGTGAAAATGGTTCATTAAGAATTACTTATTAATTATGGCCGCCGATATTAAACGCTTTAAATACGAGCGGGCAGTTACGACAAATCATTTACAATACAAGCACAATTGAATAATCTAGTTTTAGAAATGCCCCGCCCATCTCTAGCTAAGCTCTACTCACGCATTTCCATGCACTCTCGGAATCTAAATTTCCAGAAAACTATGCAGCGAAGCTTCTGAATATTTTGAAACCCATTTGGTCAGGTTAAATGGTTTAAAAAGCGTCTATCATTTGGTCACAGAATATGATACATGTTTTCTGCCGACTGCATGGACACAGAATGTTATGTAGAAATAGGTTGGATTGAATCAGGAATATCAGGAATATCTGTTAATGCGACATACTATTACTAATTATTAAAAACTTTCATTTAAATTGTTTTGCAATTTGTTATATCATTAGCACCGCCTATACATGGACCTTCTCCAACGCCAGAGAATGACTCCATTGTGTTTGTCTGTATGGCCGCTTGTCCGTCAATGGTATTTTTCTGAAACCATTGCTCAGATTTGTTAAAATTTTAACATAGGATATGATGTTCCCGTAAACCAGAATCTTGGACCTTTGGCCCTGATGCGAATACTGAGAAAAAGGTATATAGAGATTAAATTCCTGATCTACGAAAGTATCGAATGGCATAGAAGTCTCGACTTCATCTTCTTCACTGTACAGTTTCGCATTAAATTCTGAATAGACAGTGCATTGACAAGTATTTGGCATTGTCTGCATATCTTGGCTAGACAGGCCGTGTTGCGGCAACCGCTAGCGAAACTCACGAATACTTCGCTAATGTGCTATGCCATTATTCTGTATACTATTCTATTACGAGAGGGGGTGGTGTGGGTGAGTGGATAATTAACTAGTCCGCCTTTCATTCACCAATAAAAGACACTGTCTCACACCGCACTTCCGTTATGACTGATGCAATGCTATTAGCTGACTCCGTGTTATATATGCCCTCTTTAAGTGCTCGGATAACGTACGGATATTTTGGGGCGCCGACATCTAATCCTCGTCGAGACTACATAACATATACCTCCCAAGGGTTTGATGTTATATTTATATTATTCAGTCCAAACACATCTAAAATGTCTATGAGAATACATGAAAGCTGTTACTTAAATCTGATTAACATACTGTTTGCCTGGAAGTCGTGGCTGCCCATAGGTATCAACGACTTTCAGTCGAACCGTCTTCAAAATATTAGGTTGAATCCTAATTAAGTAATAACACGATGTACAAAGTATGTACGCAGAAGGAAGATGACATATTCTAGCGTTGATATATCATTTTATTAATATGAAAAGCTGTCTGTATTGCGGTAAATTTCGCCGTCATGGCAATTTATTAACATCTCAGAAAGGGTGCATTGGAAACTCGCATACATCATACCGGGGAAGCTGAGTGGTCATTGAAATATTAACGAGTTATATAGCCTGGTACGTGATGCCTACACCAGTCGCTCTCTTAATAACCATAGCTAGAGGTGGGGTCGTCATCTCTCTCTCTCTCTCTCTCTCTCTCTCTCTCTCTCTCTCTCTCTTTCTCTCTCCCCCCCCCCCACTCCCCCCCCCCCCATCTCTCTCCCCATTTCTCCATCCATATCTCCCTTCCCCATATCTTCGATTCCCTTCTTCCTCTCCCTATTTCTCTCCATATCTCCTCTCCCTCTCTCCCAAACTCTGCCCTTCCCATCTCTCGCCCTCATCTCCCACCCCCATATCTGTCCACCCATCTCCCTACCCCCTCTCCCACTCTTGTCACCTCTCACACTCCTTTCTTCCTCACTATCTCCCTCCTTCCTCAGCTCTCTCTAACGGTCCCTTCCTGCCTCGCCCTCTCTTCCTCTCTCCATATCTCCCTATCTCTCTCACTATATCTCCCCATCTCCCTCTCCGTCTCTCCTGCTCTCTACCTCATTCTCCCTCCCTCTTTCTTTCCCTCCCTCTCTCTCCCCCTTTCTCCCTCTGTCAATCACTCCATCCCTCTGTCTCTCTCTCCCTCCATCTCTCTCGCCCTCCCCTATCCCTCTCTCCCTCAGTCTCCCCTTCTCCCCTCGCTCTCACTATCTCCTCCCTCCCTCTATCCTTCTCTCTCTCTCTCCATCCCTACCCTTCTCCCCTCTCTCCCTTCTCCCTCCATCCCTCCTCTCTCCCTCCACATCTCTCTCTTCTCTCTCTCTCTCTCTCTCTCTCTCTCTCTCTCTCTCTCTCTCTCTCTCTCTCTCTCTCTCTCTCCATCAGTCTCCCTTCTCCCTCTCGCTCTCCCTATCTCTCTCCCTCTCTCTCTCTCTCTCTCTCTCTCTCTCTCTCTCTCTCTCTCTCTCTCTCTCTCTCTCAGGTATAGGTGTTCTTTTAATTTATTTGCAATAAAATTATAAACATGCGCATACGGGCCCATTGTCTGCAATGTTCAATTGAATTTGCCTATGCCAAATAATGTCATAATGCGACGTGGTCTAATTTCGACTGATGTAACAGATGATCGCCGTCTTGCATATCTGACCACAATCATATCATTGTTATCACCAGTGTTTAACAGAGTTATTAATTTCTAAACATGTAAATGTCCAAAGCGCCACAACAATGGAACGGTTCTCGATTCGAAATGCTGAATCATATTTTTAATATTACAGCCAAATGTACATTACAGCTCAGAAATAACTTAATATGTTTCGAGAAAAAAAAGAAAAAGGAAACACGCTAGTTGGTACAGTTTTGAACACGATGTAATTAATATTCCGATGAATATTTTGAACTTAATTTTATTGGAAACCATTGCTGCCTAAGTTAAGTCCAACATATTCAACACTACTTTTTAATTTTGTGGGGACCTTGTTAAGTTCATTCTGAGATATACTGTAGATCGATGTGTATTCAAACGATCGGTGGGGTATCGATTAACGAATCAGTCAAGAAACGCGAAATTTTGAACAGCGTTTATTTGTCAGCGCCAATAACGTCGCCTTATCTGTCTTCTATCCTCTCTTTAGTGGTGGTCGTATATAGCACAATGGGGTGTTTATTAACGTGTCTATATCATGTTTCGAACCTGGGATAGTACATAATCTGTCCTATGCTAAAGAGTATATACCTGATAGAGCTATAAATTTAATAATTGGAGCCGTATCCACAACGCTTCCAGTGGAAAAGAAAACTGTGCAAGAAATATGTTGAATATTCCTAAAGAAATTCGACTATACTCCCAGTGAAATTTGTTTTAAAAAATAGCCAACATAATCGACCTTGCATTATACAGAATTTATGATGTCTGGACCCACCAGTAAGTGATTGCTGATTAAAGTCGGTGCACATTTAGGTTTACCTGTTAAGAAATTTTTTTTACCTAAATATAATGTAGTCTGGTTTCTTACCTAGGTTTCGAGGTCAAAGGTTAGCGATTATCTAATTTTCTGATAGACTGACGACATTATCGGCTATAATTTTATGTTCCCCGTCAATCGTCGGTTATGGCAAATAGTGTACTACAGTGTACGAAAGCGCAGAACTAACTGACAACAATACTGACTAAATTCATAAATCATTTAAACAAATTGTAATAAACGAATTGTGTTGACATTGATGGATTTACGACTGCCGACAATAAACATTTTTGCTTCACCGAACCGAAGCGCGTTTTAGTGCCACATTATGCCAGCAAAACACATGATCTGGTGACGTATTTCGCAATAAATATGGCGCCTTAATCATGGCGGATTTAACCACCCAGGTATAAGTTCGCGTGCGAACCAGGCGAGGTCTACCACAGACAACGGCAGTCAGTGGCAGTTAATGACCAGATAGGTTATGAAATACGCATAATTGGGGATAATTATTTAGCGAAAATTCACAACATTGACACCATTGTGTAGGCATCATCTGACCAAGATACCACCCTGTCTTTTGAAGCCGAAATATAGTGGTTCGGTAACACACGTGGTCTAAAGACCACCTGCCCTAAAGAACCACAATATGTTCGTTCCCAAAAGACATATTTTATAGCAAACCACTTTGTATTACGATACCATCTGTCTATAGTGACCGATTGCATATGTTCCATACGATTGCCCTTAAAGACAATTTTTACTGTGGATTGATTGGCCGGGTGGCGCTAGGGGTGGTTAAGATATCCCAGGGCAGCTGCATTAGGATAAACACATGTAATAGAATATCGCATTGTTAGCTTTCCTTGTTTAGCTTCTTACTAATATTTGTCGCGCGTACGTCTGTGCGTGTGCGTACATAAGTAGGCCTGTGTACAGGCATTCACACAAATTTGCTCGACCAGGATGTTAATAGGTCCCTCTCGACACAAGATATAATGGGATTAACGATTATTATTTGTAAATATAAGGAAGGCTATGCCCAAGCAGCCCAACCTGTAGTGCTATTGGCGGTCGCAGGTGGCTCCTACCACAAGTGGTCTTCACAGGTAGGCTTACTAGTGCTCCATGCAGCTGGGTGAGTTCCTTCACCAGAGAAATGGAGAACAGTTGGATTTTCAGGAATGGGACCCAGTGGATATCCTTTAACGAGAAGGTTTGGGTAGGAACAATTTATTTATTTGTTTATGTGTTTTATATGTTTTGGTTTTAGTTTTAGATATGACCCGGTAGGTTTAGGTTTTGAAATATAACTGGTGATGTTTAGGTTTTGAAATAGAGCTAGTTAGGTTTGGATTTGCAAACTACTATTAACGTTTGATATATCTATCAGTTTATATATAAATGATTGTGATTATTCTATCTAAATATACAGGGGTTATTATGCACAATGGAGACTTCATCCGGAGATGGTACATAGATTAAGGCAAGGGGTTTTGTGGAGATTAAGATCTTGGAGGTTATTAGGCCCAGAGGTTTTATAAAAACTAAGATCCGGGAGGTTAGTAGGCCCAGAGGTTTAATAAAAATTAATATCCGCGAGCTTAGTAGGCCCAGAGGTTTATAAAGATTAAGATCCGGGAGGTTAGTAGGCCCAGAGGTTTTACGAAGGTGCACAGTTGAAACTAGGTAACTCGGTAACGAGCGACACGATCTCCAAAGATAATATATACCCAGTAGGAGGTAGGAAAGTAAACCCAGCTACAAAGGGATACACTATCCACGGCTAAGTATAAAGAGAAAGACTACATGTGATTAGTAGTTGACAGAAATCTACCTTAATTCTACCGGTTTAGCTTTCTGTTAACCCGGCAAAGGAAAAACATATTACGCCCCTAATGAGCCGAACTACTATCTACTGGTTAGCAATTTTACTAAACCCAACTGTTCAAAGTGACGCGGAAAATATTCCAGATGCAGCCAACAAGAATAAATTTAGCAAACTCACTCCAGACTAACCGCGGATGCCCATCCAGTCGAATCCCACCGGGAAGCCTCTGTAGAGGTGCGCACATGTTGGTCTATAGATTATCACCTCAGAGGCCCGCCCGAACTAACCACGAGGCAACAGGAGAGGTAGGCCGCAGTTAAAGAAGCAGGTGGTCACTCTGCTACAAGACCTACCAGACCCGAAACCGAAGAGCGGACACAAAGCAAGCAGTTTGGAAACAAAATAAATGGATGGCACAACAAGAAGTCGTTTAAAAACAATGTGTGTTTTAGGGCAGAGCCTTGAGAACATCTGGTGTTTGAGTAGGTAGGGGATCCACAGTTTCCAGCGATACCAGAGTTGAACATCTCAAGATGCCTCTAAGCAGCCTATTGCTCATACAATTTGGTAAAGGACGCCATACTTCCGTTACCTAAAGCGTCTAGCAGTTTATCTAGAGGAGATGAGGAAGACTGTCTCATAAATTATACCGTAATACTGATATAAGTGAGACAGTTGCTCTCAAGAACTTCTGCAGAAAAATACCTAGAATAATTGAGGATACATTATAACATGTAAGTTCTTTAAATCCACCTATATGACCTGCGGAGCTAAGGGCTCCTATGCTGTTAGTTTGTGTTTTTAAGAAGCTTAGGGCTTGTCTTAGTGAGTTGTGTACCAATACCAAAATGACTGCTGTAGAAGTCACAATGTAGCAATAAAAAGTATAAAAGCGATATACGAATAAGATGGCGCCCTTGAACGATTATGTCTGGAGGCGAAGGTAATTTATGAACAAATATATGATTGATGCTTGCTTGGAACTTTAGTCAGACCAGGGGCAAAATAATAAAATTCTATACTAATTATACGTTTTTCCTGAGGTTTATTATTTTGGAGATATAAATTACTAAAACAACGTATACTACTTATAAATTATCGAAGATCAGCGACAAGAAGGACTAAAATGACATATACTACTACTAGTTTAGGAAGCTTGGCTTGATGGACGTTGTGACGAAACACAT
This sequence comes from Chaetoderma sp. LZ-2023a, assembly GCA_034401795.1. Classification (NCBI taxonomy): domain Eukaryota; kingdom Metazoa; phylum Mollusca; class Caudofoveata; order Chaetodermatida; family Chaetodermatidae; genus Chaetoderma; species Chaetoderma sp. LZ-2023a. Next base: position 27,551,107 of record CM067367.1, read on the forward strand.
TGCAGATCTAGGAGCTCTTTTCAGAGCTTGGTGTAGAAGAGAAGAATGATCTGAATCCTGTCCTGAATCAATGCATTACTCCTCTACAATGTACGCCGTTACCGAGTCCTCGTAACAGCAACAGTATCTCAACGCAAGGCAGACACTGGTTTACAAACATGTCTACACAATCACGAAGAGGACAGTTATAATAGTTACACAATCAGTGTTCAGAAATTTGAAATTATCACAGTACAACCAGAGGTTGTAACATTGACCGATTATACAAAGATGTGACGATGCTGAAAGTTGAAAGATGGCGCTCTGTTCGGAAATGAGTTGATGAAGTTATGCGGAGAAGTTTAGAAGAACTGTACAGGTCTAACAGGGTGGGAAGGGTAAAGTGACTCCTCGGGCTGCCACGTGTCCTTCTTACACAGTCCAGGCGGAGATGTTCACAGTTTATAATGGCTAAGTCAAGGAAGATGGTGATCTCCGCGGAACCTGCAGTGCTCCATAAATACAGTCATTACGTGATACGTAAGACACCACACTGTGCCGAGATGTGAAGGCCGAAATGCTGCTCGCGATCCAGACTTGGCCGTGAAGAACTTAACGTCTTGTTGGTTACGATACGTCCGAGCGTGAACAATGTCAATCAAAGATTCTGCTAACGTTCCTGTTCCGGATGCGGTAAACAAATGTGTCTTCCCGGAGATGTATCAGCTAAGTACAGCTCATCCTTGGAATCTCCGGTGGAGAACGTGCTTGAAAGTTTCCACGCGGATGGTGAGTGACGAAACGACCACGTATCGAAATGGATGTTTGAC
>CM067367.1:27556915-27559415 GCA_034401795.1 Chaetoderma sp. LZ-2023a
AAATGTGAATAAGACGAGGAATTTTGGCAGCGATTCTGTCAAGTAACTATGTAGAAGTTGCTATGTTTACGCGGTACCGCTCAGAAATAATTTTAAAACACGTTTCCAAAGCGAGTAAAAACGTACTGTTGAATATTTTGAACCAGCAATGTCTACCAGTCCGATTATGTTCAAAATATTCAAAAGAATCGTTCTTGCATCGTGTTCAACTTTTTATTATTTAACAAGATACAAGTGTTTGCTTTTGTTTTGGAAACATTTAAAACTATGCCTGAGCTGTACTGTAGTACAGCCTCTCTCTGACGGACACTTTAGTGACCATTTCAATGCGATAACTAAGGATAGGTAGTAAAACTTAGACCGTGTTCTCACTGGAGAGTTAATCGGGAATAACGCCATATCTCAGTATTGCGTTACGCCGGTTAAGTCTATAGTGAGAACACGCCTAAGATTTAAAAAAACCCGGATGTTCCGTTACTGTTCAATTTTCAAATTTCCTCAACAGTTTATACAGGTAATTTTACGGTATCGCGGAGTTGTTGGTTCGAACGCTGCTTCTACCCGATACGCGCCAAATGCTGGAAACCGTTTATACAAGCGCGATTTGGCTGGCTGTCGTCTGTCTGTCTGCCGTCCTCTGTCGTCCGTGAACAATGGCCATTTCCAAGTTTATCCATCTATCATATGACGTCGTATGACTTCATAATCAACTACGTGACGTGTAGGATGGCGGTATAATCATGACCTCATGAATGACTCGATATAGTCCGGCTTTAACGCTTAATAGTCCGACACATTGTACGAATGCCATTACCATTTAATAAACATTATGTTGACTAGTTTGAAAACAATTCGACTGGGCGGCGTTGCTGTCTTAGGCAGTAACACGGTCCAGTCAAATTAGTTTCAAAATAGTCAACAGTTTACATGTATACTTTTCTGGAAATTGATAGTCAGGGTGTTCAGAGATTGACCGATCCCAGCACGAGCCAGGTATGGCTGGAGCTAAGATAAAGATGGACCCCAAATCTCGAAAGGTCCACTGTGGCATGTTTCGCTAATTGTTGATTGATTAAAACGTAATTTGCCGGATTTGATCCTTTAGGCAATGCCAATTTGAGCTCTATCGGGGAAAATACAGTTGTTTCGTCAGTTGTTGATGGATCAGATCAAATTGAGCAAATATGTGCCTTCAGGCAATATCTATCTGCACTAACAATATGCAGAGGCCATGGCCTGAAATAAGGACCATAACACCGGTTCTTTAATGCGTTTTAAGCGTTGCACATTATAGGGAAATTACACCTGTTTCACGTGTAATCAGTTGTTAATGGATTACAACAAGATCAATAATGTTCCTTTAATACACTTTAATCATTTGAGAATATTGTCGGGGGACTGCTGCTTCATTGATCAATGGTGCTTTTACCACTGGTCAATAATGTCAAGGATGCCACAATTTTTGCATTACCGGCTCAAATGCTTGCTTATGGTCATTGCCCCAGGTGGAAATGGCACCAGTCAGTACACCTTGACAACTTGATTATAATGCCAGGGATGCCTACCACATTGATCAATGGTACGTTTCCTGTGGGACAATGATGTCAAGGATGCCAAAATTCCTGTATTTTCTCTTCCATGTTTTTACTATGATCAATATCCCAGTTGTAAATGGCATATGCTGATATACTTGAACTATTTGACAATAGTGTCACGGATGGCTGACACATCGATCAATGGTAGTTTTCCATTGGCAAATAATGTGGAGGACGCCAATATTCTTGCATTTCCTCTCAAAAGTCTGCCTGCAAACCATTGCCCCATTTGTAAATGGCATCTGTTATATGTGCCCTATGAGTTAATGGAGGTTTCCCTGGTGTCTAATAGTGTCCGCCAAACGCAGGTTTAATTTTTCTGACACAAATTTTCATATTTCCGGCCCTTTTGATTTCGATTGGTCATTGAAATAAGTTACGCTCACTTCATTCACAACTGATGCAGGTCACATTGTTCAATAGTTTAAATAACACCTGATTTGTCGGCCATTGGTGTCAGGGATGGTTGCCTCATTTGTCAATTATACATGGACCCTTGCCCCATTTGTCCATGACATCAGTTACGCTTGCCACAGTGACCAGCAACAGTGGCCGATTCATTGGTCAATTATGCCTGTAACAGTTGCCTCATTGGTCAGTAAGGTCTTGTTGGTCAGTGGCATCAGCTATGCTTAACCCGTTGGTAAATTGTGTCAATGATACTTGACTAATAGCTTAATAATCCTAATGAAAATGGCTCCATTGGTCAGTGGCATCAGTTACACTTGCTCAATTGACAATTGCTGCGCGTCCCATTGGTTAATATGGTCAGCAGCACTTGCGTTGTAAGTCATTAGTGGTCAGGATGATTGCTTCATCGGTCAATAATGATACGGACCATTGCCCCTTTGGTCTATCGCAATACTTATCTTTGGCCGATTGACCAATTGTGCTTGTTGTACATT
>CM067367.1:27564415-27614415 GCA_034401795.1 Chaetoderma sp. LZ-2023a
GTCAAAATATTCGACAACTTTCCTGTATAGTTTTTTCCCCAGGAAAGTGATAGTCAGGGTATTCGGGGATCGTTCAAGCCCAGCATGGCAAAGTGTGGGTGGAGCTTAGCTAGAAGTGGGCGGGGCACAGCTAACACTGGAAAGGTCCATTATAACCCGACAACGGCGATTCACAACGAACTATCTGTTCAAGGAGAAAATGACGCGTGAACAATACATACATGAAAGTGATTGGTACAGAACGACATTACACGCTTTGGCCATACAGCGATCTACAATATTACATAGAAAATTGGCATAATATAAACAGTTTAACTAGAATTTATAAACAAGAACAAAAGCATAATTCAAACACACAAATACCTAATGTGCGCGGTCAGCCCTGCGCAAGATACCATGTCACATTTGGAAAAAAGGTGATGTTTCTCCAAGACAGGTGGTCAGAATACCACGTGTCTTAAAAACGCGCCATACCATTGCCCCAAGAGTCATATACTAGGCCCAATAACATGTTGCATGCATTAAGAAACCGTCCGCGTATAGTTGCTAATGGAGGGATCCGATCTGTCACTCAACTATTTGACATCATAGTAAATGAACCTTTCCAGTTTTAGCTATGCCCCGCCCATCTCTAGCCAAGCTCCACCCACACCTCGCTCGTGTTTGGATCGATCGCTCTCTGAATTTCCTGACTATCAATTTCCAGAAACCTATACAGGTAAGCTGCTGAATATTTTGAAACTACTGTGACTGGATGCTGTTGCTGCCTATGGCAGTAACAGCGCCAAGTCAAAGTAGTTTCAAAATATTCAACAACATGTTTGTTAAATAGTAGAGAATGCAATTTCTACAACGTGTCGGACTATACAGAGTTAAAGACGGGCCGTATAGAATCATTAATGACGTAATGATTATGACGTCATCCTACACGCCGCTTAGCTGATTATGACGTCATATGACGTAGTTACTCTGGAAAGGTTTAATACGTCGCCAGTGAGCTGATGTCGCAATCATTAATCGATATAGCAACGTCATGAAAATTGAAAAGTCCGTTACGAAGTGTACGAATTGTATCTCTTTGATCGATCTACAAGTTAATACAAAATTATGCAGAGTAATTTGAAACTAACCTGCCTGTGAGACGGTACTGCAATAGGCAGCAACAGCCTAGGCGTGTGCGAGGATTGCTTTAAGCGATCACGATCGATTATTTAGACATAATCTAGATTGCTCGATTAATAAGCCTCGGTACAAATTACCCAGACAATGTTCAACAATACCATATCAATGACTAAATCTAGAATGTTGTTTGGACGTTCCATTTCCAGGCCAATGAGAAAACTATTTTTTGAAAATGTATCACTGGAATGTCTGGTGCGATGTTCGCACCAGTCATTCCAATGATACAGTTTCAAAAATTAGTTTTCTCTTGGCCTGGAAATGGACAGTCCCTGACCAAAGTGGCAATTTTCTTGACCGATCATATGAAAGAGTAATTATAAGGTAGGTTTTGAAATATTGTATGCAGTAGAAATTATTTCACGATTATTTGATTATTTAATTTTTTATTATATAAATTCGCGATTTAAAAAATAATCGCGATCTTCGAGTTAATCATGTAATCGCGCAAGCCTACAACAGCCCCCAGCCCAGCTTCAAAATATACAACATATTTCCTGTATAGTTATTTTGAAATTGAGATTCTGGGAATCCAGTGTTCAAAATATATAAATTCATCCCAACTGGCGCAAAATTTTGGCGGAGCTATGCAAGAAAACGCCATAGTCAATTACTGACGTCACAACCATTAATAGGCCTAGCTTCGTCATGAAATGGGAAAATCCGTTGTGAAGTCTACGAATTGAATGTCTTTTATCCGTTTACAAGTTAACCTTTTCACCGACAACTCTCTGAAAAAGTAAATTCTTTACAACATAAAAACTATTCTGTTGACTATTTTGAAATTAATTTGACTGGAGGTCGTTGCAGCAATGGCTTCCGTTCAAATTACTTAAAAAAAATAGTCAACAGTGGTTGTCGTGAAAATGAGAAATGTGGAATTCATCGGTGAAAGGGTTAATATACATTCTGTTGAATACTTAAAGGAAATCTCACTTTCTCTTATTCTAACCATTCAGGTGATAGAATCTGTCACCCGTAATCCATCCCTGGCCCTTTATCTTTTTATCATGCCGACAATAAAGGATATTCAGACTTTACTAGTTAAATGTTGCTACATTTCTACGGCATATTATGACGGCTGTCATGTTTTTCTTTTCAACCAATCAGAAAAGGCCTAGCGTGTCTGCCTCAGGATATACTCTCAGTCATATAGGTGCCAGCAGTAGTTTGCCAATGTGGTATAAAACCAATCACACAGGTAAGATGTTGACTATTTTGAAACTAATTTGACTGTAAGTTGTTGCTGCCATAGCAAATTAGTCAAATCAGTTTCAAAATATTCAATGAAATGAGCATTATCTACTAAAGAATGTAATGCATTGGCATCATACACTATCGCTTGAGGAGACAAAATGGTGGCAATCACAGAAGCAAAAACGGGAATGTGACAGGATATGGATGATACGGAATATATAAACCATAATTTGGCTGTACAATACAACATTTGAGATGAGATTAGCATCCCTTTAACACGAAATGCGTTTGTATTTCAATAACGGCTCGAATACCACTTCTAGAGAACACGCGACCTAATATTAGCTCAATAACCATTAGCAGAAAGGTCCATTTTAATCATGGTGTATGTCAATACCAAATTGGATATGGTCAACGGCACAGGGGCCATAGGGATCGCAGTTTTATGCTAAGTGGATGCGGAATCTGTAGAATACAATACCGCCGATCGTGGAGATGGCCAAACGCCTGTCAAAATAGATGTAGCAGGCATGCAGTCCTCGGGTATCTCAGCATCTTGAAAACCAGAATTCTGAAATCTCCGAGGTCTTCCTGCCTGCTACAGTGCAATGGAGCATTCCAGTTTATCGAGCAATCGTATGACATCATAACCAACTGCGTCACATGTAGGCTGCCGTCATAATCAATTACGTCATGAATGACGTAGATAAGTTCGTCACAAACTCATAACTGATGACGGTCTAAGCGTTGTTGTACGAATTGTATGTCTTTACTGTTTAATAAACATGCGTTTGAATATTTTGAAACAAATTTTACTGGGCGTTGTTGCTACCGTATCAACATACGGCATCAACAGCGGCCAGTCAAATTAGTTTCAACATATTCAACAGGTTACCCGTATACTCTTCTGAAAATTGAAATTCCGAAAATACAGGGATCGATTGATCCCAGCACGAGCGAAACATGGGCGGAACTTAGCCGAAGATGGGCGGGACGTAGCTAAAACTGGGTTCCTCCATTGGCGTACTTTGGTACATCATCAATATTAGCGTCAGCGCAGTGGACACGATATGATGTAAATGCGTATGTGGAGGAACAGCTGCAGATAGATAAGGTGAGCTGCAGTATTGGAGCGTGTATTCAACCCCAAGTTAACGTTTTAATTGTCAAACTGGCCGAAAGGCCCATGACGTGTGTTGAGAAACGTCCATTTGTAGCCCAAGAGTATCTTACTTTTGAAAGCTTACAACTGGAATGGCTGGCTCAGTTACCGAGACAGTCAATACAATGGTAAATTTTCAAAAAAATAGGGCACTATTAGCCTACATATGGACACTGGCTAGGATGAATTTTCGATTTTCTTGACTATTAATCTATGAATCGTGTGGCCCGCCAGAAACGGCACCTGTAGTGGCCGTGAGGAATGTCCTTTGTGGGAATATTAAGTGCAAAATCTATAATTTTCTTGGAAACGATCTTGACCATTATATGGTTAATTAATATGGGTAGCATTTTGAGCGATTAGAGGTGCTGTTGACATACGAGGGGTTAAGGGGTGTAGCACATTCTTATTATTTCTACCTACTTACAGGAACATCTGCGTCGCTGAATGGTGTATGCTTATGGGAGCGAAAACTCGTATAATCTTCTTATCAATTCCAGGAAACTAACCAAAGTATTTCATGGTTTGCAAAAAATCCTTATAGTGCAGGTGTGATATTATGATCAACTTAACCCATGCAGCAACACGCCTGCAGTGCACACGTGCGCCCCTTGTGGTACGAAAATTACGCTCGCAGTACAGGTTACTGGGCCGGTACTGGGTCAATAAAGGGGCGTATTGGCCCGGTATTGACCCAGTAGCGGCCCAGGGCCCTGCGTTATAAGGGCATACGCTATATGAATCCCACATGTGGCATTCCACGTATGATTCCGAATCCGGTAGGTATCTCTCACACACGCAGGTGTGAAGCTGGCAGATCTTGACACCGCTAGTAGCACTCGACTGCAGGTGTTTCAATGCAGTTTGGAACTGGATGTATTCCAGGTTTGTCATGGGAAACTGCCATTGGTTATGTGAGCATGCCGATGTAGTCAAGCTACAAACATCGGCTATCATAAATGTTTACAAAAATAGTAGATATTACTGTTACATCGCAAGAATCAATTTGGCGCATTGGTCAAGGGGGCTGAGGGTCAATACTGCAGTGGGGCCAGTAAAAATGTTGTTTTCCCACCTGATAGCAAACAGTGCAATGCCAATTCATACGATTAGTTATTGGCGTGCATGTTAGTCAACTAATATTGACCAATGAGGCATTGAGCAACGAGGGCGCTGCTAACCAATTGTATATTGCCCTTGCATCATTGACAAATGCGTAAATATGATGAAAGTGAGCATGTTCAAATGTAGTGAGTAATGGCTTTTGGGGACGGACAATATGTTCATCAGGTTTCACCATTTTGAGATAAACACGTCACTGGCTTATGCATAATCTGCCAAAATCCGATTAATGGACCTTTCCAGTTTTGGCTATGCCCCGCCCACAGCTAGCTAAGCTCCACCCACACCCAGCTCGTGTTAGCATCGATCGATCTCTGAACTCTCTGACTATTAATTTCCAGAAAACTATGCGGGTAAGGTATTGAGTATTTTGGAACCAATTTGTTGAGCGATGCTGCTGCCTATGGTACCTATGGCAGCAACAGCGTCCAGTCAAATTAGTTTCAAAATATTCAACGGCATGTGTATTAGATAGTAGAGACATACAATTCGTACAACGTGTCGGGCTATTAAGAGTTAAAGACGGGCGAAATAGAATCATTTATGACGTAATGATTATGACGTCATCATGCACGCCGCATTGCTGATTATGACGACATATGACGTCAGATGATAGATGGATACTCTTGAAAGGTCCATTGGTCGTGGTGTTAGCGTGCTCGACTGGTAATCAATCATCCAGGCGGGGTACAAATCCCGCTCGATTGTCAGGCGAGCATGTGACTAACGAGAAATCAGTGGAAACATAGGCAATCTCCTTAACTCCTCGTTGCCTCTCTCCACCCAGAAGTAAGTGGGTAAGTGTAAAAATACGCTGGAGGCTACTAATAATAGACTCAAATATCACAGGCCTGGATATGGCTTGGATGGGACCTCGATCCAGTAGTTCGGGAGCTGGTTGCGTCAGGATAACCTTAAGGGACTACTATTTTGTGACAGCCAAAATTAATGAACCATTCCAGTCGATCAAATTCATTTTTAGAGCCTTTTCCCGGAACCAGCGTTGCAATGTACCAGAGAGAGTTTACACTGTCCGCTCATAAGCTAACTCCAAAACGCAAGCACGCGCTCATTTCTAAGATACGTAGCAGGGATTTGAAGCTAATACTAGCAGAAGTAATACTTTATGAACCAGGAAATATGAGACGAGACCTACCTTTTGTAAAAATTGTTGCACAAAATCCCAAATCCAAGAGACATTCAAAAATACCGTCATGGCTTGGGTTAGTATTCGAAGTCCATCCATTAAAATATTTTCAGATGATCTTAACCAAAACAAACAACAAATTCCAGGATGGATAGGGCTCAATGCGGTTGTGAAGATACAGCTTTCTCAGCCAACTAGAAATGGGGTTCCTCCCTTAATCCCAGCAAGAGTGAAAGACCTACAGACAGTCTACACGTGTCTGGTAAGACTAGACAAAACATTGTGTGAGGTCGTACGACAGAAAACCCCACTTGTTACATTTGATGAAGATGAAGCTGTCATCAAATGAAGTCAGTGGAGAGTGGCACGTGAAATAGATCGCATTGCGATTAGGCTTGGAGGCTTCCACAGAGAGAACTACTTCCTTAGGTTGATAAATGTATGTCAGAGTTTGGTTAGAAGACCTTTAGCTGGAGAATGACCTATATGGCAGTGCAGTGGCTTCCGGAATTATACAAGCACCTCCTTACAACAGGGGTGTATAAGCCCATACACATACAATCGAGGCATTGGAAAGAGGAAGACTGAATCATTTCATCAGGTGATTGAAGGAGGGGAGAGAATTGAAGTCGGTTGATATTGTTAGAAAAATTTACAGGTTTGTAAATCACATAGGTTGCGAGGTTATCTCAATCCAGACCGATAGCTAGACAACACAATTAGGAATGGTGCATCAATTATGAGAACTCGTCGAGTACCTGAAACCACTATTCAAAGAATATATAATGCTTCAGTGGCAACGCTCAAATACATTCCGATACCAAGATGAGTACATGCAGATGGTTTGGTTGCTTCTTAAATTGGTTCAAGAATACCGTACTTCAGACTGGACTTTTCGTCTTGAAGCAGCTAATGAAATGATTGCCTACACTGTTGTGTTTGATCGCCACTATAATCCAGATGGTGCACAATCTACCTTGCAGTTAGCCTTGTATATATGTTGCTGCTGTCTGAATCAGCTCCAATTGTGCACAAAGTATTCACGAGGGCCGACTCCATGTCATCTCGCGATCACCTGGAGTGTGTTCATCTATAGACGTTGCTGCTGACATGGTTGATTCAGAAAACACAAAATCGCGATACTAAGATGAAAGGTGACCTTAAACGCGGAGCAAACATTAAGAGACCATTTGCGATAAAAATCAACAATTGTCATACCAAGTTACCAAAGAGACTTTGGACATCTCTGTCACTTGCTAAAAATAAAATAAATCTCCTCAACCGTGTTCCATCAGACTAGTATATGTAACTGCCAAAACGTCTCTTCAATTGTGATACTGTCTATGACGGTTCATCCAATGACTTTGTTGTATGCATCACTGTAAATGGTTGTGGAGATGCTGTGGCTCTTATACTTCATCACCATGAAAAAGCAGACACAACGTAATTTGCTCAATGTACATTCTTATCAGATTCTGTCAATAGTCAAGAAACCAGAAGCATAATCTATTCTCCTGATACTGCCGTAGCTGTTATGTGCTGCTGTCATTATGAAGGGCTCACGGTCAATGAGTTATGGCTTCACACGTGAACTAGAAAAACTCGCCGGTTCTTAGCAATTCATGCATTTCTCAGAAACCTGTGTCCAGAGCTCTGCAATGTTCTTCCAATTTTGCATGACTTGTCTGGAACTAGCAAGAAGAAGAGTATGAGAATAGCTCTGAAAAACATTGTTTTCCTGAAGCACTTGGAACACCTATGTGAAGACCCGAATATGCTCTCGCAAAATCCAATGGAGGAGGGGTTGGGGCATTGCGTTGCTTTGATGTATGGAGGAGAGGCATCTGATCTAGACCATCTGCGATATGGTATGTGCACAAAAAGAAATTTGGTAGCAGCAACTCCACGAATGATGCTGATTGCAAACAGTCTATCCCTCAAACTATTGCTGAATTTGTGTTCTGTAAGTGCATAAATCATGTACGGAAAGATGCTCTTGTAAGAATGCTGCCATGATATGTGCAGTGCCATGCAGATGTGATGGAACATGCCAGAACCCTACTACCGACAATAAGTTCGGATGATAATTCAGATGTTGAATGGAACTAAGCCGTGTTCAGGAAGCGGTTTCATAGTGCCTAGTGTAAATGCTAGGATATAATACAATATAAATTACGGATAAGATCCCATCTAAATCAACCATAAACATTTGTTATTAACAGTACAGTGTCATGGCAATGTGATGGCAAACGTCAAAACAATATTGCTGCTGCTGGTTCTGCTAGTAATTCATATGGTGGCTTATCTTAAAGATGTTTGGTAAGGAATTTTCTGTGCCATGTGCACACATCTGTCTGGATCACCAAAAATGTGGTCACTAAAGACATTTGGTCTGTAAGTCTAATGAGTCTGGAGATCCTTCGGTGCCGCAAGGTAGCAGTTCTTAAAGAGGACCGGTCATCATTAAGCACCATCATTGTGTGGCCTCAAGCATGTGTTCATAATGGACGTGTTTTACCGTATAGAAATAATGCCCCGCCCATCTCAAGCAAGAGTTCCACCCACACCTCGCTCGTGTTGGGATCGATCGATCTCTGAAATCCCTGCCTATTAATTTCCAGAAAACTATGCATATAAGCTGTTGAATATTTTGAAACTAATTTGACGGAGTGATGTTGCTGCATATGGCAGTAACAGTGCCCAATCACATTAATTTGATGTTTATTAAATAGTAGAGACATACAATTCTTACAACGTGTCGAACTATTAAGAGTTAAAGGCGGGCCTAATAGAACCATTTATGACGTAATGATGATGATCTCACCCTCAACGCCACTTGGTCGATTATGACGTCATATGACAGATGGATACTCTGGAAAGGTCCATTCAGATGATGAGTAGTGATAAATGTGATCCGTGTGTTTGCTTTACTGCCTCATATCAAGCTGTATTATAAATCATGGAATTTTGTTTAAAAGAACACCTCTATTTGGATATTAGCATTGACATGTGTAAAAGTCGACTGATGATAATTTTATCTATTTTGTGTGAGGATTCGGTGCAGAAGAGTGGTGCTCCCTAGCTCAGGCCAATTAAAAAATGTGACTACCACCCTGGCTGTAATCCCAAACGGTCTATACTACCACATGCCATCATCAAACTTTTGCGACCATGTCAGTCGGACGAACTCATTTTTTTCTGAACCAGCTCTCGGACTACAGGGACTCGATAGACGCCAATCAAACCAATAACATTTCCCAGCGAGAACAACTTGATATTGACGCATTGCCGTACTATATATTTCGTCCATATACACACACGCACATTAACATATTCGTCACACTCCGGCTTCTGTTTAACGACATTATACATCCCCCAAGACAGGAACTCTTAAATCGTTAATCATTACAGCCCATAAACAAGAAACCCTGCATTACATAGGAAATTACTTACAGTCAAATTAGTTTCAAAAGCATCCAAGACATTTCCTGTATGGTAGGCTTGAAATAGAGACACTGCAATCTCAATTGTGAAAGGGTTGATATAGTTAATTTACCATAGGCCTATTTAATCAAATGATGCCATTTGTTAGGAAATAAATGTTTGAAGGAAATGATAAGATCATAGGAAGTTAGTCCCTTGACGTCGTATTCATCTATCTTAGTTAATGGATCCTTCCAGCTTTTTCTACGCCCCGCTCACCTCTAGCTAAGCTCCACCCAAACTTTGCTCCTGTTGTGATCGATCGATACCTGAACTCTCTGACTATCAATTTCCAGAAAACTATACAGATAAGCCGCTAAATATTTTGAAACTAATTTGACGGGGTGCTGTTGCTGCCTATCACTGCAGTAAAATCAATTTTGGCCGTCACCATTGCTATCATGCCCATATCATGAGACGTACCCCAGGCATCGAGTGTTCTACTATCATGGTCAACATTGTCTGCCGCGCATTGCATGAATCGTCCGGGAAACGGACAGGACATTTCTGATTCCTTGTTCATTGTTGCACATTGTTCAAACCTCTGTACTTCAGAATATGAACAAGAAAACCCAAGTTTGTTCAATGTTTCGATGAGGAATCTGGATGCGAAATGAGAATGCATCTGAACAGCCAGACCTAACTGCAATGGAGCTATTCTATTTCTGGAAGATGTAGCCTGCACGATAGCTTGTCCTAAGGAACACACCTTTGAGTCTTTGTCCGTTCCAACAAAGAAAGCATTCAGCAAAAGTCGCAATGAATGTGGTAGAAGGGCTGTTGCTTTATCGACGGTAGACATTGAAAGGCTAGAGGGCTAAACGTCTTTAGATTGAACGACAGACTTAATGTCTCTCTTGATGAGGTGGCCAGCAGTTTCTATTAATCTAAACTTTTCGGCCTCGAGATCATTTTCTTTGGGCTGTCTGTAAAATTCATTTAAAATGGCCGACGCTGTACGTCGAGAAGGACACCACATTTTGGTAACCATTTATCTCTGTAGTGATTATTTTATCAACAAAATGCCCAAGAAGTTTGTCTTTCATGTGTGTTGAGACATATGGTTCCAAATATGAACCTTGTAAAGCATCTGCTATTTCTTGAATAATTTCTGCGATTGTTGTCTGCTGTTCATCATTCGCGTCGAGGTTTTCTGCGACCTTTATGAAAGCCTCGGCTCTAACAGTATCTTCCGGTCTTCCTAATTCTATTTTCTTTGACAAACCATTACATTCTTTCTTGTATGAATGTGGCATATTTTCACCAGTTCTACAGCTTACATTGCAGGTTTGATGGTAAACAGCGCCAGCTGCGTGGAGGTCCTGTGCGAATGCCACCCTTCTCTTGACCTTATCTGGCCATCATCCTGACGTTTATCACATGCTCTCAGTAATGTCGTATCAAATTCGATTGTCCATACTGGAATGAGCTCATGCAATTTTTTCTTTCGATCATACTTAGCAGTATTTCCACATAGCAAACAATGGTCCTGATATGAGAATGTGGGTTCCTCTGAGCGGAGAATGCGAGTTAAGTCAGCTGAATGGGCATAACCCTCTGAAACATGCTTACGTTTTTAATTAGATTTGTATGGCTAAGGTTTGCAAAATACTTTTCGACATTTAATATGAACTAATAATAACCACGTCTCCAGGTTTCACAGCTATCACTAACTCATGTTCAATACTTGCTTTAGCAATACCATCACACCCTTTGACAGTTAAAGTAACTGTTGGCCCATCTGATAACGCCTTCTAGCAGAATACACAACTCGCCATGTGAATGATATAAATATCAAGAGACTAGAATTAATATTTTATCAATCAATTTAATCAGCTTTATTGGATCAATGGTGAATAATTGATTCAAATATCAAAAAATTGAATCAATATGTTATTTGTCAATTTAATCAGTTTTATTGGATCAAATGTGAATAATTAATTTGATTTGAATAACGTATAGTCTACCAATGAAGAAAATCCAGAAGTCTTACTATTTTGAAATGCGTGGTTCATTATATCGAGAAAAACGCTTTCCAGTTTACTTTGACTGTCCATTTATCAAATTAACCTGGGCCGTATGTTACAATAAATATGATATATTGGAAGGAGTTATTTAATTGTTTCCCCGTGTTTAATTTACAGATGGGCTTACTGCTAGCATCGTTATACACCTGACGAGTGCCGTAATGGTCATGACGTCGTGAATTTGCAAGTTTTCTCAATGGTTAATAATCAGTTATAGTCTCCAACCCCCATGCTCACTCCCTTAACGTTGACATTAGGCCTATCTACTTCATTTTTCTGGGCTAACCATCTGGAATAAACACATGGGTGCATACATTATTTATATTTGATGTGAAAATGCCTATCCTCTGCACATATAAGCAGTTGCCGCGATGTGCTGCAGCGATATAGCCATATTTGCGTTTTCGCGTTGGGACAGACGACTGAAAAGACCATACACTTTAACTGTCAAAAAAGATTAGTTCCACTCAAAAGATTTAAATAGATTTTTAATATATCACCAGCAAATACCTACCGAACACATCCCACGTAATTTCATTTCTGTTTCAATTAGTGGTAGGTTTTGCCAAACTTTATTTCTTTTGACTGAACTTTCCCCGAGCGGAACGATGGAAATACATTGTTTGCAGCGGTCATGTATGGCTTAGACCCTGTAAAACACGTGCATACCGAATTGAAATAAATGGTTCGGTCGACAATAATATTGTCAGCGTTTTGCAGAGGTGGGGGGGGGGGGTGTTACAGCCTGTTAGCACACGCGCAGACGTTGCGCAGCGAGGAAAATACATATTATAGTTGTTTGCGCGTGTGTTAGTAGCATGTACCACCACCACCACCAACAACAACAACAAGAACACCACCCCACCCCACCCCAGCAAAACATAAAAACATAGGTGTAACGAATCTAGTACCCCTCGCACATCAGCGTAGGAGAGAGAGAGAGAGAGAGAGAGAGAGAGAGAGAGAGAGAGAGAGAGAGAGAGAGAGAGAGAGATCGAGAGAGAGAGAGAGATTTTATCTTGACTTAAATATTGACCATTTTCAGAATACAAAAACACTTATGACGTAGTTTGTGAATGCATCACCACTTATGATGCGATGACCTTCGTGATTGTCTATTGTTGCGTCACAATTAATCTGCGCATGAAAACCAAGACACGATGTGTGTGGGGGGGGGGGGCGTTGACACTACAGTGTAGTATTGCCCTCACCTGAGTGAAATACCCGATCATACGTCCATGATCTTAACCAATAAAATAACAGCATTTGGTCATGTGACATTGCTGAGCGGTAATAATGGAAGTTTTAGATTAAAAGGTAAAACATCTAGGTCATGGGATCGATAAGCGAGTTTAAGGTCAAAGTGTCACATATCCAGGACCTCGTGTCACTAAGTGCATACACGAATACATATTTTATCATAACTCAGTAATGCAAGATGGAAAAGGTCGCATGGACCACTAATGGGCTGCCTTTTCAAATAATGCAATGGAGGAATCAAGTTTTATCTATTCCCACCATCTCTAGCCAGGCGCATCACCCACCCCACCACCCCACTCCCCGTACCTCGCACGCGTTGTAATCAATCGATCCGTGAACTTCCAGACTATCAATTTTCCGAAAACTATACAGGTAAGCTGTTGAATTGTTTGCAACTAATTTGACTGGGCGCTGTTGCTATGGCAGCAACAGCGTCCAGTCAAATTAGTTGCAAAATATTCAACAGTATGTTTATTAAATAGTAAAGGCATACAATCCGTACAGCAACGCCTAGTCCGTCATCAATTACGCGTTCCTGACGAACTTATCTACGCCATTCATGACGTGGTTGATTATGACATCATCCCACATGTCACGTAGTAGATTTTGACGTCATATGATTGACTGAGAAACTGGAATCCTCATTGCATTGGTGACTATTTCAGATGAAATGTTGTTGAAAGCTGTTGTTGATTTTATAACAACATCGGATCTCACCAATGTTCTGTATTTGACAACATTTGCCACGTTTGGCACTAGGCTTTCCCCAAGATATGCTTTATGCATTCGTAACAACAACATCTGACTTGTCCGTCACACCCAATCATCATCGAAGCATGAAATTCCTTATTTCCAATTTTGTCAACTCCCTCAAACCGTCAATTATCTTCGGAATACAAATACGGGGGTGTGCAGTTGTGGGCCATGTTTCTAGCATAAGGTGCTAATAGTCGCTACAAACCTAGCACTTTAGGACAGAGTTTAATTACAGAATCACGGCAAATTATAGGCTCAAAGCTGTGACTTGGTAGGCGAGTTTACGCGCAGATCTCGCGCGTAACAAAGACATGTTGTTCTTTAATTAGTTGACATAAAGCGAATTTAGAACTGGTGTGCGAAATCAGTCGGTCAGAGGTGGCAAGACGAGGCTTGCGAAACCACAACTCGCCCGAGGCTCCCTAGAACTGTCAGAACATGTCATTTCACGACGCTTAAAGCCAATGACAGCATGGCAATTCCGACAGGAGTTAATTGCGTACCTAGCAGTGTATCGCCCAAAACCGGTTAGATTTACGCGGATTAAACTATGGAGTCAAACTAATTTGTATAAGGCAGGTGTGATTGAATGATAATGTTAAAGAACGTGTTTAGGGTGACACGAACATGCATCCATTGGTCCGATGTCTTAGGCCGTGTTCTCCATAGAGACTTCCTCCTGAATAACGACATACTGACGTATGGCTTTATTCAGGTGTAAGTCTCTAGTGAGGCACGGCCTTACACAGTCCCCCGATTGAACCGGCTAATTCGGTGATGGTCAGATTTGGTCCAACAAAATTTATCGAGCCAGTTATCCCAGTGGTAAATCTTCAGAAACATTATTTTCTAGATCTGCAGATGTAGGCTACATTTTTCAAGACCACTGCAGAAGCAACTTTCTCAGCCAAAATTTGGTCAAGAATATATACATATTTTCTTATTAATGTGCATTTGCAGGTCAAGAGAAGAGTATTTTTGAAAATTTTCCACTGGAATGACTGGCTTTATAACCGAGCCAGACATTCCAGTGGTAAATTTTCGAACATAATCTTCTATTTGCTGCAAATGGACATCCCTCAAGACGTCTTTAGAGGCCAGTTCCGGCCGGTTCGTCGTGAAAGGGTCAACGTGTTGGCTAACCGATTACCCGATGAAATGTCAATGTTTAAGCTTCAAGACACATACATAGAAAAGCTGTTGGATATTTTGAAAATTATTCACCTGGGACCTGCTAAAGTTACAGTATGTGAATCGGCTGTGGAAAATATCATAACAAGCGCAGAGAGCAACCAGTCACGTTGGGTTCTGATCGGGCCTGTAATTAAATTCAAGAAAATGTTTTATGGATTTCCTATTTTATCAAGGTTAATAACCTTCTGCGCAATGCCATTGGATACTTTCACCATTCCTTTTTCATGACATGATTAAAAAATTTCCAGACACATTTCTTGACGTCTCTAATAGTGTCCATTTCAAAACTGCTAACTCGTGGAGAAAACTGTTAGAATTAGTATCCAATGGCGTCATTGTTTTGAATAGTATCCATATTATTTTGCAAATGAGAGTAACATCACCCAGACTATTTCGATTTGCAATACTTTCTTCTAACCATATAGCAGAAAATGTTGAATTTTCCATACTTCTCAAGGCCAGGATTTGATTTCTCATAATTCCATACATTTCCAGACTTTCCATACTTGTATATGAAACCCTGTATTAGACTCAAAGTCAAACTGTGAAAGCTTATGCAATGTAGAAGATGAAAAGCATTTTCCGTTAGATTATGCTGCCTTTCTTGTTCGATAGTCTGTCACAATGTGCAACAATTTGACACACTATCTGACAGTGAACACTTTGAATTTTTAATGTCCTCTTGCAAGAGTGACTTGGATATCGTAACAATTGTTACCAGTTTTGTAAATACTGTCGCTCAAAAACGAAAACACTATGGCCCCCATGGTTACGCCGCTGTCCACCAATTACCTATATGTATATATAATTTGTATAATTTGCTATTCCTATGACATATGCCTACTATAGTCTTATTTTTATGATAGTTTGCATTTATTATTTGTCATCTATTGTCTGTATTCGTATTTGCCATATCCTCGTGTTTGGGTTATTGTAATAAAAAATCTGAATCTGAATCTATGCTCATTGGTGGCCAGCTTGAGAGACAACTCGCGTGTTGTTGGGGCCCTATAAGATCCATGGGCTTGTCTACTAGTACTTAGTGCAGAAATTGGCACGAAATGCCACCCCACTAATGTCAAAAGTCAACGAAAGGTTAGCGCGCGACGTGTTTTCTATAAAATTAGCAAACAAGATTATTCACACCCCTGTAGTGCTATTAACAACCACAACATCAGCTCTCGACAAACAATTTACCGAGCGCTTTCATTTGGTTACGTTCCCACTATTTGTTATGACACCGACGAAAGCGAGCTGGCTTTCCCATTCAAAGAGGAGATCGTTTACCAGCGACGAATAATCTGCCCTTTAGCTGTGCTCCTGAAGTCATTCTTCATCGACGTTAATCGATCGATAAGTTAGCTAGAGAACCAACCACTTTTTCCGCTGAGCTCCGCCTGACCAATCAGCTGGTGCGCTAGTCGCGGAAGGAGGGGCATGTTAACTATTGATGTGATATCATCTTCGATAGTAAACCTCTTATTAGCAGATCGGATCTAAAGAACATGGACTACAATGAACCTTTCGAATTTTAGCGACACCCCGCCCATACATAGTTAAGCCCCACCCATACCTCGCGCGTGTTAGAATCGATCGATCCCTGAACTCCCTGACTATGAATTGGTGTGATGATCTTACTGTGTATAGATTAATATAATTTTTAAGTTGTGAATTTGAATTAGGGACTCGTGCCTCATTTTCAGATTCACAACTGAAAATGCGAATTTTATTTGTGTGGAATGGGGTGATCGTGCGTTGGGATTTATTTCGTTTCATTCCGTCGGGGCACACAGTTTGAAGCTGTAAAGTAAACAGTTTTGACACTTGTTTTCGGGCATTTTGGTGTGAATATGCACCTTTAAGCTTAGAATGACAATATATATCATATTAATTCTATTTCGTATGTTTATAACTGTATTGAAATGGTCACCTGCCATTTAACCCTCTCACGTCGAAAACTGACAAAACCGGTGCAGTGGTCTTGAGGGATGTCGATTTGTGTGCCGATCAGGGACTGTTTTTGAAGATTTACTGCTGGAATAAATGGTTCGATAACCGCGCCGGCCTTTCCGGTGGTAAATTGTTGGTAAGAGTCTCCTGTTGACTCGCAGATAGGCATTGAATAAACTAATTATTATTATTATTATTATTATTATTATTATTATTATTATTATTATTCATTGGCCGATTTTGGTCAATAAAGGGTTAATTTGCAGCATCAATTACAGTAATTTTGATTTCTAATTTTAACTACTTTAGCTTGTTCTAGTTATTCGACACAGTGAGTCCGCGTGTGTGTGCGTGTATTTGGTGGTGTGCGTGCGCGCGCGCGCGTGTGTGTGTGTGGGTGTGTGTGTGTGGGGTGGGGTGGGGGTGGGGTGGGGGTGGGGGTGGGGGTGGGGGTGGTGTGGTAGGGAGGTGGGGGGGGGGAGGGTGGGTGCTGTCAATTTAATTCAATTCAATTTATTTACACCCAGGCCACAATGTGGCATGTGGGGTCCATTAATACATACATTTACACGATCAACGGTGGTTAAATGGAATTCTGGTAATTACTATTATTATTATTATTATTATTATTATTATTATTATTATTATTATTATTATTACATGAATTATTATTATTATTATTATTATTATTATTATTATTATTATTATTATTATTACATGAATTATTATTATTATTATTATTATTATTATTATTATTATTATTATTATTATTATTATGTTTATTATTATTATTATTATTATTATTATTATTATTATTATTATTATTATTATTCGTCGTCGTCGTCGTCGCCGTCGTCGTCGTCGTCGTCGTCGCCGCCGCCGCCGCTGTTTCCGTAGTCGCCGTCGTCGTCGTTGTCGCCATCCTTATTATTATTATTATTATTATTATTATTATTATTATTATTATTATTATTATTATTATTATTATTATTACTATTTCAACATAATATAAGTACCTAGGTAATCATAACTCCCTCAAATTTGTCTCCACGTAAGGACATCTGAGGACAAAATCGCGAAACCTGCATACCCACGGAGGCTCACATTGTGCACCCAAATGTAAGTAGGACGAGGATGAATCCCAGCACGTGATAACCCCACTTAGTAAAAATCAATGTAATCCTCTCCTTTGTCAAATCCCAATTCAAAATACATCAACTACACGGTACAAAGCCACCACGTGACAGGTGAACCCACCCGGCCCCACCACTTCTGGGCACACAACCTAAGCCCCCAGAAATACACAACCATTCAACCTCATCGCCAAAGTCCATGGGGCGTATAAGCGTGTTTTCAGCAAATGTACTTTTGGCCAATCTGAGTAATGCAATTAAATAGTGATTTGCATACCCATGATGTGCATATAGGTGTTATGAAAAGAAAAGTTTGTTTATAGCAAATATGATGCGCGTGACCGGCCGGTCAGTCCAGTAGCGAGGCGCTCAAATTCCTCCAGACAAAATTCAAAAGGTATGGAGGAAATTGGAGGTCCCCACTCCCAGAACATATTTAGAATTTGTAGTCTGTACACATTAAACATAGTGAATTCCAGTAAATTTGGTCTACGACGGTAGTAATGTGCTGCAGGATAGATTGTCGTAGTAGTAGTGGCAGCAGTAGTCGCAATGACAGTGGCAGTGGCAGGAGCAGCAACAGTAGCAGTAGCAGTCGCAGTAGAGGTAGAAGTAGAGGCAGCAGCAGCAGCAGCAGCAGTAGTAGTGGTAGTAGTAGTAGTAGTCGTAGTAGTAGTAGTAGTAGTAGTAGTAGTAGTAGTAGTAGTAGTAGTAGTAGTAGTAGTAGTAGTAGTAGTAGTAGTAGCAGTAGTAGTCGTAGTAGTGGTTGCTGCTGCTGCAATTGCCATTTACTGTTATTGTTTGTTTGGGACAAAATGCTAAGTGCAACGACTGGCCAGACAAACCAGGAGTGAAGTGCTCCAATTCCCCCTGACGAAATTCTAACACGTATGGAGGAATTCGGAGTCTCCACTTCCAGAACATATTTCTAATTTGCAAGATGTACAATTTTAAAGGTAATAGATATATACACATTGTACATAGGTGTTATTATAGCTGTGGTAGTGGTAATAGCAGCGGTAGCTACAGCGGTAGTAGCGGTAGAGGTAGCAGCAGTAGTTGCAGCTGCTGCTGCCATTGTCATCAACGTCGTCGCCGTCGTCCTCCTCCTCCCCGCCCCCCCCCCCCTCCTTCTCCTCCTCCTAGTCGTGGTCGTTGTTGTCATCATCACTGTTGTCGTTGTCTTGCTATTTAAAATGGTTCAATACGCTTCTTATAAATGCACATAGCGTGGTTATTATTTTCAATAATTGCGTATTAATACAGAGGGTAGAGTAGTATATCCGGAGTCAAAATGATACCACCTCAATCACATAAGGCTCGGCGTGGATAAATAAATGGGGCAAAAGTTATCTACGTCGCGGCCCGTCTTGGTAGAAATGTACTCGAACAAAAAAGTTATCTACTTCGCGACCCGTCCCGGTAGAAATGTTTTCGAACAAAAAAGTTATCTACGTCGCGGCCCTCTCTACGCAAGGCAGGCGCCTACTTGGCGCCGATCGGCGATCCGTGGCCCCCACAGCGATCTCAAGCCCTGGGGCAGCCGATCGGCGATCCGTGGCCCCCACAGCTATCTACGTCGCGCCGCATTATCTACGTCGCCGGGAGTTCGGGGAGATGCAGAATTTGATCTCATTCCCGTGGCTGCGAATGGTGTGAATTTCCATTTAGAGATAAGCAACCACAGTGATACACCAGCTGATCGCCTTGGTCTGAACGTCCATTTATAGACAAGCATACTCAGTGGTATACGAGCCCTAGACCACTCCCCAGCCTGTGCCATCTACTGGGCATATTGGTGTGCAAACAGTCTTTCTGCTAGTGTCCGATTCCACTGCTCGACGATTGCCTGGGCACGGTGCTGACCAACTTCACCTCGTCTAATCGCCACACCATGTTTCCGCATGAGGGCTGCAGTCTCGCCTCTGAACTCCTTACCCTCATCCACCTGCAACAATTCTGGCCACTGGAGGGGATTTTCCGGATCCTCGTAGACACCCTGGAATGCCTGGGCCACCTGGCCAGCTGACTTGTCTGTGAGCGGTGCTGCAGCCTTGTGTCTGCTGGCGACATCGACGATGGTGAGGGCATACGTGTAGGTCTTATAACCAACCGAGTCATGTGGAAGGAATATAACATCTGCCTGGTGAACTCTATTCGGGACAGTTTCATCGAAATGGGCATGCCTGATGTACCGTGGACGAGGTCTGTATATCTGCCACATCGCCTGGTGGCTGAGCCACTGGCTAACTGTCTCCAATGTGAAGTTGTGGCCCTTGCGACGTACAGCCTCGAGTAGTTGGTGGGGCTCACGGTAATATCCACCAGGCTGATAGTAGAGTTCCTCAAGAAAGATGGTTGATAAGCCCCCGGATTTCATCACTGACGTCCACTCCCATCCTGTCACGCACAGCCTGGGTGAGGGTATCACTGACGTCCACTCCCATCCTGTCACGCACAGCCTGGGCGAACTCTACACAGACGAACAGACGGCCGTCATGCATTCGACTATCACTGAAGACCTCAAACACCTCCGTACACCGGCGTCTAGTCTCTGCTGGATCCTCGCTGAACGGTAGCTTATCGACTAACCCTCAGAAGTTAAGTGTCATACAGAGATGCCATCCTTATATAGTACAGCTTAAATGTTCGGCGGGCCAGATGGCCGCAAGTGCTATGGCAATGTATGGTAGCCAAGGGCCTGCGACTCCGAAGAACATACCTACTCCTGAGGCGATGGCTGGTATGGCTTCAGAAATCTTCTCCACACCATGGAGAGCATTGTTGGCGATCTTGCGGACCATCTCGCCCGCCTTCATTGTGAACGATCAGAGCCCAACTGCTGCCAGCGGACCACTAGAACCTTTTATGTAAGTGCAATAGATTCTTTTCGCTCTGTGTATTAGCTTGCAGGATTCAGGCTCTACATCATCATACTCACCTGCGGTCTCCGCTACATCGTAGTCATCTGCATCATCATCCTCATCATAGTCCTCCTCATCTGTATCCTCGACTGGATCTTCATAAGCCTCTGGTTCATACATATCCGTCGCTGGGGACAGCTATATAGTAGCTTTAAACCATAGTCTATAGCATGGCCTCTGCAATCTTGAATGCATCCGTGTTTGCCTTAGCGAACTGGGGACTCAGCTTCGCCGACAAGAAGGTGGCAGAGCCCAGAGGTCGAGCGTGAGCATCATAACCAGGCGATGGAGAAGCTGTCTAAGGAGAGGTTTGAGTACAGCAAAGCACTCAAGCATATGCGCCAGAGGGAGGCACGCCAACGACAACTCCGAGCTCAGGCCAACCAGAGCCTCAAAGAGGCAGATAAGAGTCTCGATGAGTATTATGAGGCTGTACAGATATCTCAGCCAACGCTCGACTATGAAGCATCGACAGGTTAGAAGACAGCAGAGCTTATAGTAGTGGTGGCAGCTGCAGCTGTGACGACATGAGTCATGCTCTACGCACGCTCAAGCTGAATACCTGATGTGTTTGACACGCATACCTTAGCATAGCCAAACTAAAGTACCGTCACACCTAATGAGCGAGTCCCAGCTATGAGGTTTCCGATGTTGAAGCTTAGCCGGTTGCCCTGATTAGGTGGGATGTTTCTGCCCTCGATGTGGTGATGGCCCTCGAGTGCCGACTCGAGGTCATCGCTTCCACTGGTTAGTCGCAGAAGTGCATATGACTTAGTTTTCTGTCTGTAGAGTTGGCAGTCATCCAGCTCGCGTACCTCACCAAGAACATTGGTCCCAGCAACCACAAGCTAGAGGTCGTCTAGCTTATCCACCTGCTGGATGGCTCCTGCCTTCTGAACCAGGACCACAACAGCAACACAGTCCGAGCATTCATCGTCGCATCTGCGAGCTGCTCAGTGTACACCTGGAGGAACAGCCTATCCTGCATGGCAGCCGGATTCATGTGTGTGTTCTCGAGGAGGGTTAAGAGTGAAACTGCCACAGGCTTCTCGACACCTGCCCGTAGTTCGAATTCCGTGAACCCCTCATTGCACCCCACAGTGTAGTACCCCTTTCCCTTTGCATAGAAGGTTGGTTCACGAACCAGCGGACCTATGACTCGGTACTCATCGTTCACATAGGTGGTGTTCACGGTGCTGTTGCTCTGCATGATCTCCCACCTGTTCAGAACCTGCGGGAGCTCTACCGTCTGTTCTATTGTGCTCTGAAGCTTGAACTCGAGTGTCATGCTCTTGATCTCGTGGATATGTGCCAAGATTGCAAAGTCAATGTACTTCCCAGCAGCTGACAACGGGATCTCATCGTGTATACTGGGTCGAATGACTGTCAGGCAGTCATTCTGAGGATCAGTGTGGTGCGATGTTGCAGGTTCAATGGCCCCATCCGGATGTTGCACATACTGCAGCATGTTTAAGGTCTGGGTATATAGAGGGGTTAAACGGCTGCCATGTTTGGTAAAGTTCTCAAGCAGATTATCTATAGGCAGCAGGACAAGTCGGCATGACAGTTGGTACGACAGCCACGCGTGCACTGTCCCGCTGTGACAGCGTCCGAGGCCTGCTTCGTGACATCAACATTATCCACGAGCAAGTCAAGGTTACACTGCCGACGGATGCGGAGATACTGGCGCCATAGAGGAGGGAGCGCCACCTCGTAGTACAAAAGAACTCCTGACTCGGATACTCTACCGGAAGTTTGACAGCACCCAGGGCAGGGCACTAAACCTACCTGTGGGCCAAACCAACAGTCCTGTTATTCTAGCTCTCCAAAAGGCGAGGGTCGACCCCAAAGATCTACTAATGGTCGGGAAGCGGGCTGCCGTATTTAGCCTCCATAGCCAGGAAGAGCGAGAGATGCTGAATAGCTCCAGTCTGGAGAAAATAACTACTTCAGGGAGGAGGTCAGTGCCACTGTAGCAGAGAGCCATGACACTGGTCATGCAAAGGGTACTCAGGACTGGTTCACTGTTGGCCGCAAGGAGGCTGTTGAGCATATCTTCAATGAAAGAGGGCTTAGGAGATTGAAATTCCCAGATAACTACCAGGACAACCTCATCAAATCCGCTCACAAGTCAGATGCTCAACGCGCATGGAAAAAGTGGGTCTTCCATGAAGAAGAAAGTCCTACCATCTGACCCTCAGTGGATAGAGTTTCAGCAACAGGCTTCTGACGAAACTGACGAAGTTCCTCAAGCTTCTGATGAAGTTCCTCAAGCTTATGATGAAGTTCATCAAGCTTCTGACGAAGTTCCTCCAGGCTTCTGACGAAGTTCCTCAACTTTCTGACGAAGTTCCTCAAGCTTCCGACGAAGTAGCGGAGACGGACGAAGTTCCTCAAGCTTCTGACGAAGTTCCTCCAGGCTTCTGACGAAGTTCCTCAAGCTTCTGACGAAGTTCCTCAAGCTTCCGACGAAGTAGCGGAGACGGACGAAGTTCCTCAGCCTTCTGATGAACGAAAAAAGTTGTGGCCGACAGTCTGTCAGCGATGAAGGTAGTTCAGAGAGGGCTTGAAGTGTGACAGCTCACCTGTCTCCTTGTTGCTGAAGATGAAGCGGTACAGATCAGCTGCCCTCTGTACACCTGCGATAAACTCCCCTTTGGGCTCCTTGAGGGTTAGGCTGTCGTATATGGTCTTGAGCAGGGCACGTCCACACTTGGAGCTGAAGTATAGCAACCGGGCATTGTGGCGGATGTCCGGGGAGATCTCGCAGGTGTACTTTTGAAAGAGGATGAAGACAGTTATCTTTGTGTGCCAGATGCACCTGGTGATGTTGCTGAGGTAGGTAACTGTCTTCTGGTCCATTGCAGGGTCATCGATAACTAGAACAAGTGGTTCTGTCAGTCGGGCTGCCAGCAGCTTCTCCATCAGGGCTTGCAGGTTCTGCGTCTTGGTGATTGGACCATTGTACCATTGATGATTACTGTCAACCGCCTCAGTGGCGGAGTCAGACACCAGAAGGATGTATTGAGAGTGTAGATGTTCGGCCAGGAGAGCCTGCAACAAGATGTTTTTCCCATGGCCTGATGGGGCAATGATCAGCACCGCCTGGCCAGCATCGGCCGGCCTACTTTCGAATGGTACAGACATGCATGCAGAGGATGGTTATCACTTGGTCGGCGGTAGACTTGTCTATATATGGGAGACTAAACGGCAGTGCTTCCTGCACCCGCTTTTGCGCCTGCAGAGTGGGTAATCCTGCACCTCCGGTGGATATGAAGGATGCGATGGAGGCGTCAAGCATGAAATCCCAGCAGCAGCTGAGAAGATAGTGTAGAGGGCCTGAGTCAGCACCCACAGTGTCTAGTACATCCAGTATCTGTACGATACATGCATAGGAAGCCATGACTATTATGTGGGCTTAAACGGCAAACCAAAGAACCCTGACTTCTTCACCCCTGGTAGCTGGAGGCTGGTGGTAGCACCTTTTTTTGCCATCGACGGTGATATTGCTCAGGCCGATGGTGCCTACCCTGAGATTCTCTCCGTCTTGTTGGAAAGAGCTCCGTGGTTTCAGGAGATCCTTAACCAGGTCTTGTACATAGAACTCAGCCATAACCTTGATGGCACCAGCCTCGTCGACTCCAAGCATACCTCGCATCATTGTCCTGTCTTTGATGCCCATCCCCTTGTATACAGTCTTGGTCTTGTTAATGGCCGATTGTCCTACTGTATCAGTGTTCCCGATGAGATCTCGGGCTGGGATGGTACCACGGATCTCCCGCAGGTCTCCCTTCTCATCGAAGTCTAGGAAGGAGATAGGGGCAACAGTGTCCCCTGAACCGAGGCGTGCCTCGCCCAAGTGAGCAATATCGCCTAGCTCTTTGCTTTCTAGGTCTGTGAGTGATAGAGTCCTAGTGCTGTATACACGGCTTAAACCTACTAGTCATACCCACAGTGAAATAGTTGGGCATAGGAGGACCACGCAGTCGGCCAAGGGAAAAGGTAGCAGTGCTCAGTGTACTGGCCCTCTCTGCAGGGGCATGCCTTGTGGGCAGTCCACCATTCCTGGGCATTGGCAATCGTCAGGCCGCGTGCTCGACTATGGGCTACACACCACCCTCCGGCACACCATGCCTCATATGCTGCAGGGGTCTCGTCATCCATCTCCCACTATTCAGAGGGGTTAAACGTAGGCGACGATGATCTCAGCCATTGCACTCATTGCTAGCCCTAGAACCGCGGCCTCCATTAGTGTAACACGTTCACCCATGATCTTGGCGGCGGCAGTATAGGCGGCACCACTGAGGGTGATCTTTGGGATAATGTGAGTTATTCCGAGACAGTGCCCAGCCACCCCACTCACCACTGTAGCGAGGACCACCGCAGTGGTGGCAGGAAGAACCCCATTTCCCCCTGTCATCTTCACCACAGCCACATTCGCCGCCACGTTACTGGCGACATGGACTGCCAGAGGCTTAGCTTGTGTCAGTAGCTTCTTGGTCTTGGTTCACAGCAGGTTATCCACCTTCTGAAGACTCACCTGGCTCTCGGGCAGTTGCTTCACGATCTGTACCGTTGACGTCATTGTTTAAACCATGAGTATACAATGCAGTTAAACGCCTGTGTTCCCTGTCGAGTGAGCTAATAAGATCTTCCCAGTATGCATCTGCCAGGCGTCCAGGTTGGTACTCAGGAATATTCATCTCTCTATTGAGACATCTTAAACATGTCCGGGCTCACGCTATGCGAGAAGTACTATGAGGTCTTCTGGAGGGAGCTGAAGGCCTACAAGATGTAGACGCCAGATGAGCTCGCTCAGCTCTCCGGTACTGAGATGCCAGAGGAGCTGACAGCTGTGAAGGTCCATCTAGGATTTGGTAAGGGGCAGATCTGCTTCCTTGAAAACCTTATCATGGGCGGGAGTATCGCCGAGCAGCTCCTGCGAGCTAAAGGTTTCTACAAGGATCAGGAGTATCTGTCAGATGTGTTCCAGCATTTGCAGACCTCCATGGCCTCACCTGACTCAGAGCTGAACAAGGCTATGTGATACTATAAGCTGAAAAAAGGAACCCTCCAGCCCTTGGATGTGCATGTTGGCAGCGTGTATAGGGGCTGTAGGGCAGGCCAAGCTGGCTCAGTGTCTCACCGTGGTCCCCACCGCTACTGACGAGAGTCAGGATAGTCTTATAGCTGATTTGCTAGCGGCGGAGTAGGCTGATCGCGAGCACCACGATAGCTAGGCCTGACACCACTTGTAGAGCTGTGACGGGAAGCGGTGTCATGTCGACTGGCTGCAGTGGCGGGGTTAGTGCTGCCATGGGAAGCGGCGTGTCGACTGGCTGCAGTGTCAGGGTCGGAACGACTGTATGGCCCATACTACATGTAGGTGTGTTGATATCCATGTTGAAAGCGAAGTGGACACTGGGGGAACTCCCCTCGACTATCATGTTGTTATAGCCCCTGACTTGGGAGGTCCTCGATGCTCACGATCATGTTGCTCGGAATCAACCGTAGGTGTGGTGAAATAGCAAAGTCAAGTTTGCGATGGGCCTTCTGCAACCCCTGCTGGAACTTAGCAGTAAGACTGCTGGGATCTGCCACGATGATCATATCCTCAACGAGACTGATGAACATTGCCTGGACCTCTGCTCCGCTGACACCATCTATGGAATGACGCAGCTTGGTCTGTGCTGTAATGAGGCAGTAGCACAGTGCTTCCAGGGACTGGTTGATCCGAACGATCCCTGCTGGTGTGAGGTCTGAGGTGGTGTGTGGGACAAAGTACTTCCACCCATCTGGATAGTCCTGCCTGATTTCGGTGATGTGCATATTTTGCACTATCGCTCTAGGGTCAGAGTCTGGATCGAAGGAGAATGTTGCTGTCTTCCGACGGCCTACTCGTCGGGGTGTTCGATAGGGGAATCCTGAGTAGTCACGTCTCGGGTCACTGTACATAACCCCTAGGCCGCTGTTGTCGCTGCCATGCCACCGATAGTCTGGGTGAGCTCTGAACTCTCTCTGTAGTCTGCTGGCCGCTGAGACGCTATGACTGTTGAGCTGTGGGTTGAAGTCCTTTGTATCAGGGAGGCTTGCACCCAGCTCATGGAGGATTCGTCGCACAGTGAAGTACACGTGGAATCTGAGACAGCTGGCGATGAGCACAGCTTCAGGAGTACCAGAATAGGAGTGAAGCAGGGTGGAACTTACTCCACAGCCTTCCGTGGTACACCACACGGCAATGTTCAGCTGCTGATTCCAGTATGAGAGGCTTGGAGCAGCCATCCAAGTATGAGCTTGCTTCGCATCCTTGATGGTGATGGGGCGGTTGGTCAGTGGTCGTGGGTTGACGGAGAAGCTGGTTCGGGCCCGTCCATCCACTGTGATAGAGAACGGTGTTAGCTCTGGTATATCATCCAGTAGGCCTCTCAGGCCAGTCAAGGGTGTACCCAGAAGGGGTGGTTGGGTCCGGATGACTGTCGTGAGGTTCAGTGGGAAGGCCATCTATACTGGTGTTCTTAAAGCTACCGTACAGGCAGCACATTATTTGTAGTCGTCTCGACTCCAGAGACCGGTGAGGTGACCTCGCCATAACATCTCGTTTTTTAACTCCTCCATATCAACCCGCCCGCTGGAGCCTTTGAGGTATTGCTGTCGCACTTTAGGTTTCTCAGTGCGGTACAGGGCTTGGACCTTCAATATATGGCGGTACTCTTCATCAGTGACCTGGCCATCCTCGAGAGCTTTGCTGACAGACTCGTTGATAGTCCGTAGAATACTCTGTGCTAGTGTCACATACTTAGCATGCTTCTCCAGCCTCCTTGTGATCTGCCGCTGCCCCACCCCCAAGCCTGTGGCCAAGACAGTGGCGGCTAGCGTCACGCCACCCAGCGGGATGGCAACGAGGGCACCCACCCCTGTAGCGAGAGTGGCCACAGCTGCCACACCAGCACTGGCTCCAATCACACCCGCAGCAGTGGTTCTACGCGCGAGGACGTTGTAGGCTGTCTTATATCGACTGCGTGCTCTGCCGTACTTTTCTGCCTCATGGACGAGATTCTACCTGATGGTGTCTATCTGCTGGAGTCGCCAGCCATGGATGGTACCGCCCTCGTCAGCAGTCAGGGAGGGGTATAGTTCGGGTTGCTTCCGCCACTCTGATTTTGCCATAGTATACCTAGAGATTAAACCTGCATCACCTGCATCACCTGCTTATAAGTCATAGAAGGGTTCATTGTGGAGAGCCTGGCTAACCATGCCAGCTTTTTGGTCTTGAGACAGGTGTCTCTTAGAACGTGGTCATCCAGCACTATGTCGGGTGCCAGTAGCGTTCTGAGATGTGACATCTGGAACTTCACCTTATCACCAAGATAGTAGGTCCACCGCTGGATGGCTTTCTTGATCTTACACTTCCGCGCCATCTCCTCTTCCCACTGTATGACCCCTGGCTCATCCTCATCTGAGAAGACACCTGGCTCATCGTCGTATGTGAAGACATCTGGCGATCGTCGTCTGTCAAGACTCCTGCATCCCACTTACTCTCCTCCAGGAGGGCCTGCCAGTATCGAAAATTTTCCCCTGTCCCTCCTTGCCCTGCACGCATTCTGTTGATACCAGTTCTCCCACCGTAGGCGCTCTCCTTCTTGTTGACAGATCTGTTGCTGTGCGGACATCTGTTCGTTTAAGCCCTTTATCTGTGCAGGGGCTATGAAGGGGCAATCCTCTATCGGGTTCATCATCTCGGCCAAGGCCAGATATTGCTGGTATGATATCATGTTGTCGTCAGGTCAATGAGTAATAAGAGTGTAAACTGTAAATGGGCGTCCGATATCCATCTGTGATGGCGTATATGTTAATGGAGGGGCTGTCAAACAGGTGATTTACAGGTGTGAACAGGCTAGGACTGATAGCTTTCCATAGGTTGCTGTTGGCACCTGGGAGATACTCTATCACGTTCCATCTGACTTCTACCAGTGAGCTGCTGTGTGCACTGCCCAGAGGTTGATGTAGCACATCGGCGTGTATGTATGTTGTGCCCCGCTGGGGCACCTCGAAGAGGACCCATTCTACACGGTACTGTACCACCCGTCTCCCCTCTAGAGAGGTTGAGATTATGTTCTCACCACCGGAGAGCAGCAGTCGGACAATCCTCATGGTTATATGTCTCGTTTAAACACCGTTTATAGCGTGCTATGGAACCCATATTTGCTCACTTGACTGGTCTTGCTAACCTCGCAGATGTGTACGCAGTTGATGCTGCCAAGGTAGAAGAGAGTGATGGCAGGTCATTCGCCCTACAGTACGAAGCAAGCTCAAAGGCATTCTCCCTCCACCCCATTGTTGGTGATGGGGTGGAGATGCTCACAGACCTCAAGGATGTGTCGAAAGGGCGCCTGGGCTGCAACATAGATGGCCACAAGATCGTATTTCGGTACGATTTCCCGAAGAGGAAGTACATCCTCGAGCTGTTGATTGAGATCTCGGATACAGAGGTGGCAGATATCAACACCCTAAATGACGACCTCAGCTTTAATCTGGTCAAACCCTATTCGAGCGGTGCCCCGCCGATGACCCATGAGGGTCGGCTATTGACCCTGGTATACCTGCAGTTCATGTTTAAGAAGAATGAAGTGTGGTACCGTGCTGGACCTGGTGGTAACTGGCAAACATGGTTGGCACTATATAGCCCTCCCACAGTCATTGACATAGAGGTTACTCCCCTCTCCACTGTTGTGAAAAGGGATGGGAAAGTTCGAAAGCTCTACAATCTGGGATCATCCTTCCTCACCTACATAGGTGAAGGTGTCTTCCTGACGAGGCTCGGTCACCGGATCGGGGTTACAGGTTGAACGCTCCTGCTGCGTCGTCCATTCGATGGCCCAGAAGAAGCTGTTAACCTCCAGGAGGTCATCCTACGGGTAGATGGTGTGTCACATGTCACCAAAGCCAAGGGTGATGTTAAACTGCTTCAGCGAGTGGGACTCACTAGCCTGCAAACGAGTGATATAGTCCTAGAGCTACGTTTCTTAGCTGGCAGCAAAGTGAAGCAGCTAGCCCCTGCCCCTGAGGGGATGAAGATCACTATCGAACCGGATGGAGCAGGGCTCGATCTGCCACATATATTTCTCGAGGCGTTCACTCTGTTCAGTTTAACTCTTCATGTATAGTCAAGATGCCTTCTTGTATATAAGGCTCGGCGTAGATGGCAACAAGTTATCTACCGGAACGCACCACGATAAATAATTGGGGCAAAAGTTATCTACCAGGACGCGCCGCGATGTAGATAAATAATTGGGGCAAAAAGTAATCTACCGGAACGCGCTGCGACGTAGATAACGCGGCGCGACATAGATAGCTGTGGGGGCCACGGATCACCGATCGGCTGCCCCAGGGCTTGAGATAGCTGTGGGGGCCAGGGATCGCCGATCGGCGCCCAGTAGGGGCCTGCCTTGTGTAGAGAGGGCCGCGACATAGATAACTTTTTTGTTCAAAAACATTTCTACCGGGACAGGTCGCGACGTAGATAACCTTTTTGTTCGAAAATATTTCTACCAGAACGGGCCGTGACGTAGATAACTTTTGCCCCATTTATTTATCTACGCTGAGCCTTATGTGCTTGAGGTGGTATCATTTTGACTCTGGATATACTACTGGTAGTTTCTTTACTTGCTGCAGTCAGAGAAGAGCTAAGTGATGGCAGATGTGTCTCCATTCTGGTTCCCAGGCCATGTTATACATTTAAACAATGAGCCATTGATGGCCTGGTCAGGCAGAGTGGAGACTAAGCTGTAGTCAATGGCCCGTCTGGTGTTTTATGGTCAGCGCTTCCCTGCCACCTGTTAATCAGCTTCTTCGCACCTGATTGGTATGTCGTTTGATTTGCAATCAGAGTGGTTGGAAATAGGAAGCGCTAGCCACCTGCACATAAGTTAGATTCAGTTTCATCTTGACGCCTTAACGGTCATACAATGAGTACGCGCGTGGGCTGCCACTAGGAAAATTTCAGAGGACACAATGGACTGCGTCATAGAGCTGGGATTTCCGTCGATGGAGGCGCTAGCTTGTCTCGAAACCGAAGATCTGCGCCCGAACGAAAATTCCACTTGGGCAGCAGAAACTTTTGTTAAGATAAGTCTTAAACAGCAATTTCTAATGGCAGTCTGGCTAGCAAAGGTGAAACCACTGCGAGAGCTGACCAGGACCCAGCAGAGGCAACAGAAGATGGACACCCAGCTATTTCAGGAGAACCGATAACGACTGGAACTAATACTGGTGGTTTATCCGGAGAGGACGCTTTTGTTTGTCAACTGTAGACCACATTGCAGTAGCAGCAAGCTATAATGGGGTCGCGGCAAGCAGTTTGCATATTCCCCAGCCTAGTTCACCAGCTGTGCAAGGTATGTTCTCCTGGCAGTATCCACAGGTATTTTTAAAATCGATGAGTACTGCAAAATCACAATATTATGACATTGTTGATTTTATGGATATCTCCTCACAGCAGGTCGAAAAGGTGGTGTCCTCTAATGATGATTTTGAACTAGTTTGTAGGTCAGAGTCTAGGTAGCCCAAATTAGAAAACCTCACTGTCAATGGTCAATGGCTATCATAGCCATTCTACATAAATTGGTAGGAAATGGTGCTCTCCTCGCAGCTCAAGTATTTGAGTATGGCATATACCATGTGCATATATAGTCTCATGGATGTAAATATGCACACGTGTGCAATGTTCTGGACTGCTATCAAGGTCACCCTGGCCCTTTACACCGGGCTTCAAAAAACGGTCACTTATCAGGCCGGCCAGTGGCCTTAATCTGAACGGGATTAGGAATGGGTTTGATATAAGAGACTCATGTAGCGCCCTCTCCCCTGCCCAAGCGGGCAGTCACCCATCAGCTTCGTCAACCAGCCCATACAATACGGACGCGACTGCTCATGTGAAAGAGGAGATAGAAAATGACAATTACATTAGGGTAGATATTCCTCCCCTCATTGTTAGACCTTTTGGGTATTATTCCTAAAACAGACGGTGGTATTAGAATCACACATGACTGTAGCAGGCCTGCTGGACAGGCTGTTAATGATTATATATCAGATATGGATAAGCAACGTTTTCGATCTTTGGACTGTGCATCTAAATTGGTTAATCCAGGTTACTACATGGCTAACGTTGATTTGAAATCTGCATACAATTCGGTAAAGATCAGTAAGAATAGTCAGTTAGTTACTGGATTAAAATGGTGGATGGATGGCAAATGGCAGTATTTTTATGATTCTAAACTCCCGTTTGGTTCTAAGATGGCCCCCAGTATTTTTCATCGCTTATCTCAGGCTGCCAGGCGTATCATGTCTCGCAATGGTTTCCATAATATTGTTGCCATTGATGGCCTGGTCAGGCAGAGTGGAGACTAAGCTGTAGTCAATGGCCCTTCTGGTGTTTTATAGTCAGCTCTTCCCTGACATCTGATAATCAGCTTCCTCGCACCTGATTGGTATGCCATTTGATTTACAATCACAATGGTTGGGAATAGGAACAGCTAGCTATCTGTACATAAGTTAAATTCAGCTTCATCTTGACGCCTTAACGGTCACCATGTTAAATCATGCTATTCCAACCCATCCCTCCCAAATGGGCATCATTGATATTTGGTGTGTTATTATAATTGTGTTAGTTTACAGTTTAGTATGGCACGGTTTATAGCTGCTGAATATTAAGGATTAATATTCCTGCTGAAGCTAAGGCTGCTGGGGCCATAAACCTCTGCTAACTCTCCCGTGTTGGATTAATTTACTTAAAATTGAGATTTTATTACTTGATAAGAGTTCGCAAAATTTATAGTAGTTTGGTTTCACCCGAAATTATTTTGGTAGCAGTGTCATTCGGTCTTTTTCAAAACACTTACAGAGAAATAGATAATGATATTCATCACCTGTGTCATGTTGGTCACACAATTTACATATCCGATCTTCTTTGATTACCCACTCCCACCTCCCAGTTTCAATTGACACTTTGTGGTTGGCTGTTCGGAATCGCATTAAAGTTAGTTTATTAGTATTATTTAATTTGGTACGGTATGGTTCTATTTCAAATTTCGTCTTATAGATATTATAGATTTTTCCCTTTGTAGATGCGTTCACCTGTCCTCTCCATGAGCGTGTGTATTGGTCTATAAGTATTTGTTTTATATGTTTCGCTGCGTTACTTGTGATGCTCTGTCCTTCCCATAGATATCCCATTCCCTAATTATTTAATATTGCCTTTGCTACTCCAATCCATCTGTATTGTACGTTATTATTGATATAGTCAGTGTACATATATTTATAAAGTAGACATGATAGCTTTGTAGCTTTGCCATTTAGCAGTTTTTCCCAGTATAGGATTGTTCTATGTTTTATAGTGATATCGAGTGGGTATCTACCTAATTCACCGTATAGCATGAACTTTGGTGTATGCCTGTTTAATTTTAATAACAGTCGATAGAAGCCTATTTGTATTTTTTCAACTTTGTCGCACACCTGTATGTATATAATGCAAATAAGCTGTCCGCCATGCAATGCATACATTAAAATTGTATTCACTCAAATGCTAATGGCTTATTGTGTAATAAATCTATCTATCTATCTATTAATTTCCAGAAAACTATACAGGTAAGCTGTTGAATATTTTGATACTAATTTGACTGGGTGCTGCTGCTGCCTGTGACAGCAACAGCGCCCAGTCAAATTAGTTTCAAAATCTTCAACATAATGTTTACTAAATAGCAAAGACATACAATTCGTACAACGTGTCGGAATAATACACGTTTAAGACGGACTAAATCGAGTCATTCATGCTGTAAATGAGCACGACATCATCCTACACGCCACGTAGTTGACTGTGACGTAATATGACGTCATATGATGGGGGATGGACTGGAAAGGGCCATTAAACGCATCTCAAATGGTTGCTTTAATTGCAAAAAGATGATCAGGTTAACACATGAAACTCACGTTGATGCCACAAAATAGTGGTTCCTTAAGACAGATGGTTGTATGATTACCTATCTTAAAGAACCGCCAGCATGTGGGACGGAAAGACAGGGGTTCGTCCGAGGTGAAATCGTTGTATTTCGGCAGATTCCGGCAACCATCCCTAAACCTCTGATTACATGTTGGCAGCATAGGTTATAAGGTAAAATTTTAGCATTCTCCCTTTGACACGCGCCTCTAGACCACCGCGCAGCGCAGACACTCAGCGTCAAATATCCCTTGTTTATTTTTCTGGTCTGATTGTCACGATAAGAAGGAATCCATGTCTGTGAGATATACATGCCAACAGCATCGTCGCGCGAGCGGGCGCAACGGGGATAACTCGAATTCCGTATCTATTGACTCGGTGTTCGTGTGATATTGAATTGGATATGGACCAACGGCGCGGAACCAACATCGAATTCAACATCGACAAATCTGTTGGTCAATGGTGCACGGTACAATATTGAATTCGAAAACGACACGCTGGCCAACGTCGGTCAACGGGCAATGGCACAGGCCATCACTAGCAATCGCTATATCTGTGTCGATATGAAACAATGTAACATCGTAAAATATGTCTGATTGTACCGACCCCTATCAGCCCTTTAACTCTCGAATTTGGTCAGAACAAATTAAAATTTTCTCATGGAAAACGTCCACTTGTAGACCAAGAGAAGACTGAAAATTTACCACTGGAATGACTGGCTTGGTTATCGATGCTCGGTTATATGCGATATATGCGCCGGTTACATTTGCCATCCTCAATATCTAACTAATCACTATTACTCTCGCACGGACG
Organism: Chaetoderma sp. LZ-2023a; assembly: GCA_034401795.1. NCBI lineage: Eukaryota > Metazoa > Mollusca > Caudofoveata > Chaetodermatida > Chaetodermatidae > Chaetoderma > Chaetoderma sp. LZ-2023a. Next base: position 27,598,754 of record CM067367.1, read on the forward strand.
GGAAGATGGTATTAGATCTGGCTCAAATGTTAAAACAACATGTGAACTTACAGCGCAAGACGATACCCAGACCGTAGCTGTGATCCGCATAAATTAACCCGGATCGTAATCGGAACAAATTCTGGATATCTCGAAAAGTACTGGTCTGATTTTGCTAACATTTTAACGCGGGTGCGTGACGGTGCATTGAAGGACAACTGTGGGTGTGGTCTGAAAAATCAGTGAAATTCGAAAGTCCGAAAGATTCCTGAAAGTCCGAAAAAGCTGTAGAATGTGGCAAAACGGAAGGGCCAGGGCTAACTATACCTTATGGCTCAGGTTGTTTTTGGTTCAATATCAGGACCTCAAAGCCGATGCTCAATCGCTCGAACACGTTCGTCAGATTCCGTAATGTACAATAACTAGCAGATATTAGATGATATTAATCTAACGACTGAACTAGTGAGGTAACAAAAATAGTGGATGCAACCAAGCTTGGTATCTTTTTTATTATTTGATTACAATTTGAAACGAACTGATCTATCAACAAGGTAACCCATGTTACGTCATGGCGTAACTATCTGTGTCCTGGACCATATATATAAGCCATCATTAACCCTTTGCAGTGTACCGATGTGAATGTGGAGCCATATTAGAGCAATTAAACTATATGTGAATCTGATGGCTGCTGCCTGGACTCGATCATAAAACATTCACAAGCGCATTCACTCTCACCCGCTTCATGAAAATGCAATGCTCTGCATCAAAGGTCAGTTCTGGCCCAGCTCTCGTATCATACGAACTGCTTTTCAAAGTGTGTATTATATTGTATCAAAGTACGTAGTTTCAGCAAACTTAATACATCTTACAAAGTTACAATCACTGGTTGATTTGCTTACACAATACTATACACTGTAATGGCAAAATTTGGCAACATTTCAATATATCTTTGAATGTCCATTTGCTGGCCAAGAGAAGACTAGTTTTTGGAAAGTTAACTCTGGAACGACTGGCTCGGTTACCGAGCCAATCTTTCCAGTGGTAAATTTTGAAAAAAATAGTCTTCTCTTGCTCTGCAAATGGACATTGCTCAAGACAACTGCAGAGTTGGTTTGGGCCGGGATCGTCATGAAACAGTTTGAACCGTGAATTCCCAGAATGTCAATTTCAAACTATTTATACAGGTGAGATATTAAATACTTTGAAACTAACTTGGCAGCTGCTGCTGCCCATTGCTTGCTACAGCTCCTAGTCAAATCAGTTTCAAAATATTCAACATAATCTTTACTAAATCATAAATTAACATTCGAATTCGTCATTTCGTTTTCAGAATGGTCAATGCATGATTAGATGTGAAATCTCTGTAGAAAACTGAAAGAGTATCACTGTTGCACCACACTAACCAATTTGGCCCGTTGGCGAAGAGCCATTCGCCGATCGGCCACCGACACACACATTTGTAAACGGCACAGGGTCCACTGGATAATTGGCTATAGGGGCGCCCGTTTATAAAGGGCTCAATAGCTAATTATGTATTGGTGCGAACATTTGCAAAGGACACAAGAACAATTAGTTAATTGGCTATCGGCGTCCCGATATACAAACGGTGCATCGACCAGTAGTGAATATCAGGGTTGAGCCAATCAGCAGCAAGTTAAGGAATTCGCCGTGAAAATCGATAATTCAGCATACACACATGCACATACATAGACCCAAGTGTAAATTCCACAATTCGTTTTACGAGGTCGGTCATTGGCGATATTCTGAAGTTGATGTTGTGCCGTGCGCCATTTACTAACAAATTGCGAAAAGTACCAATTGACTATTGGGTCCTGTGTCGTTTAGCACCAACACATTAACTAGTTGCCACAAAATATAATGACTTATATTCGATTTACTCCCTGGCAATAACACCACCCGCAAACACTCCAAGCCAATTCCAGAAATATCGGACGTTTAAATGTTTGGCATTGAATGCCCCATGGCCTCGTTTGGAATCGAGTTCGTGTACCAAAACAGGAACACCTGACTTAAGATTACCACGGTATAATCATTCAAACTGGTTAATCTTCTTCAGACGGAGTTTTTTGTTTCATCCAGAATCACCACACGCGCATGGCAAATATTGAGTAATAGTATGTCGGCACAATACACACAGACGCGGCTTATTAGCCAGCTATCTATTAGATTATATCCTGCAATCTGAGGAGAAACAACTCATATGGGAGGTCACGATTCGTAGCTGGTGTTCATCACCGCCAATTGGCGCCTTCACACTGACATTAACACAAACAAACGAGAACTGGCGAGGAAACACGAGATAAGATTAACAAATTCCCAGGTGAATGGACCCACAAGAATATTCCTGAAATAAGCAACTGAATGATGTCTTCATCTTAGATGCATTGACAAGATAACAGCCGAATGATAGAGGACGGTGATGATAATGTGTGCAGTGGAAAATGGACGATTCTAGTTTATCCATCATCCATATGACGTCATAACCAAGCAGGTGGGGTGTGGGGATGAGATCATAATTAATTACGTCATGAATGACGTAGCTAAGTTCGTCACGAACGCTTAATTGATGACGAACTATGCTTGGTTATAGGAATTGTATGTATTTACTATTTAATAAACATTATGTTGAATATTTTGAAACTAATTTTACCCAGTCAAACTAGTTTCTAAATGTTCACAGATTACCTGATGTCTTCATCTTAGATGTATTGACAAGATAACAGCCGAATGATAGAGGACGGTGAGGAAAATGGATGATTTCAGTTTATCCATCAATCATATGATGTGACAATCAAGCGGGTGACGTGTAGGATGGCATCATAATCAATTACGTCATGAATGGTGTAGCCAGTTCGTCACTAACGCTTAATTGATGGTGGACTACGCATTGTTGCAGGACTTGTATGTATTTACTATTTAATAAACAAGCTGTTGACGAGTTTGAAAATATCCAACAGCTGAGCTAAAGATGGGCGGGACATAGCTAAAACTGGATACTTCCATTGGCATGGCGTATGTAGGAATGTCTTCGTTAAAAATGTTCCACATGAACCAGATATAGTCCTACAAAGGCAGAATAACATGGCATTAAGAGCCGGTGTTGCATAGATAATGCTAATATAATCTAAACAGTATTTCTTTGCAGTTGATTTTTTGTTGTAAGTCAATGAACGTTTGTGATCTGTAATTACTAAAACCTATTTATTGGAATAGAAGTACTATATCACCAATAACTAGAAATACGGTCTATTTCCACAATGGAGTATTTTGACATTCAGCAAAATTAACGCCTTCAGCTCGATTCCCTACAGCAAAGAAGTTCAATAGTCTTAAAGGTGCATATTCACACCCGAATGCCCGAAAATAAAATTGTTGAAATCGCATACCTTTAGAGGCTTAAATTGTGACAAGATGTAATGAAACTGAAATAAAGGCACAAGTCCCTAATTCAAATTTACAACTTAAAAATTGTGTTACTTTAATTGTAATGAACTCATCAAATGCTAAGATTTAATGCGTTTCTTTACATCTAGAAACACGGTTTAAGCCTATAAAAGTATGCAATTTATATAATTTTATTTTCACTCATTTTACTGTGAATGTGCCCCATTAAGCGATCATTGATTAACATACGTTTGATTCCCACCTATGCCCCTATGCGGGTTGGGGGTGGGGTGGGGTGGGGACGTGGGAATTCAAGTCACAAAATCTAATTCATGAAATAAGGATACGATAGGCTAGAATACGTTTTGCCAGCTCACAAATAGACGGCAGATTGTATGTTTAAAACAATCACTAACGGCATTATCCTACTTATAACATGTTCTATTACCTACACTGGGTCTATACAGTCAATTCAATTCAATTTATTTACACCAAGGCCACAATGTGGTATATGGGGTACATTAATACATACAATTTACACGGTCAATATGATCTAGCGTCACATGAGTTATGGTGCCAAGAAGATGGTAGTTATTTAAGACAGGTAGTCAATGACCCTTTAACCCTCATTATCAGCCAAAAATGGCTTCTGCAGTGTTCTTAAGAAATGTCTATTTGGAGAGCAGGAGAGGAGAGAGGACTGTTTTTTGAAAAAAAACCCGATAACCGAGCCAGTCATTCCAGTTGTAAATTTTCAAAGGTAGTCTTCTCTTGATCTGCAAATGGACATTTTCTATGAGAAAATTGAAATTTTCTTGAAACGATTTTAAGGATAAAGTGTTAAGAAACCAATTTTATTTGGATAAACATTGTATTTATCATACCAAATGTCTTGGTTTCCTAACAATCTGGGTTCAGTGACCAGCCATTGACGGACCATGCAATGCCCGCTACACACGGGTCATACTGTGTAATGAAGGAACAATGAAATCAGAATGTTCATCGAATCGAAGGACATCGTCTGGATAACTGCCCTTCTAGGCGTCTAATAGTCGCCTTCAGTTTGATTTTCCGACCATCACTTATCGGTGATCAGAGTGGATACACTGAAATGGGGCTCAATAAAAACTAACAAGGCGTGAGAACGTAATGTCCGATAACAGTGTCGAAATTCAAATGTATTATTCCGCGGTCGGTGAAGAATGGATGACTATTTAGTGCTCTCTGTCTGGTATTATCTTATCATCTTATCTCATGTACAGTGCAGAAGAGAGAGAGAGAGAGAGAGAGAGAGAGAGAGAGAGAGAGAGAGAGGAGGGATGGAGGAGGGAGGCAGGGAGGGAGGGAGAGTGAGGGAGGGAGAGAGAGGGGGAGAGGGGTAGAGGGAGGGTGGGAGAGAGTGAGGGAGAGATAGAGAGTGGGAGGGAGAGAGCGAGCGAACCAGGGCGGAAGAGAGGGCGAGGGTCTGTAAGAGAGAGAGAGAGAGAGAGAGAGAGAGAGAGAGAGAGAGAGAGGCAGGCGGAGGGTGTGAGTGACAGAAATGGGTCGAAAAGAGAGAGGAAAGGGGGATAGGGAGGAAGAAACGAGTATGGGAGATGGGGAGAGGGAGAGAAGGTGGAGAATCTGGGAGAGATGGAGTGAGAGGGAGAGGAGATGGCGAGAGAGATATGGAGAGAAAAAGAGAAGCGATGGGACGAGGGGGAGATAGGAATGGAGAAATGAGGCAGAGACAGGGATGGTGGAATTGGAGGGAGTGAGAGGGGGAGATGGCGATAGGCGAGGAGAACGCGAGAGAGAGAGAGAGGGAGAGAGAGAGAGAGGGAGAGAGAGAGAGAGAGAGAGAGAGGGAGGGAGAGAGAGAGAGAGGGAGAGAGAGAGAGGGTGGTGGGGTGGGTAGGGGAGGAGGGGTGAAAGTTAGATAAAGACAAGAGGTTGTATTGGAGGAATTTTAGGGTGGGGTGGGGGTAGGGCTTGAGAAGAATGGCTGGATGGAATGGATCTTAGCCCTTTTCCAACGTGTCCAAAATAACACCAATTCTAGATATCTTTATGTTAGGCCGTCCATTAAGCAATGCAAATGTCGACACAATGTTAACACATGGAGATTCTACAGCTTCTTAATAACGAAACAAAGTCTGCGTTTGTGAAAGGCAATTTGTTTAAATTTCTTAATTCATACTATTATATTTATAGCTGCAATAAACCAGCAATGCATCACCATCAGCATAATTACTGGCCACGCGAGCGACAAAATGGGAAAGTGAGAAAAATATTTATGTCTTCTGTCGGCAACTGACGAGTTGAAAACTTGCAAATTACATAGTCTGATACAAGAGTTACATTAAAACTAACCGCGAGTCTAAGAATATGTGCTTTAAATTGGAAATCTTTTTGTGTTAGGCAAGTGTCGGAGTAGGCGCGATTACAGTCACGGGAGCAGATGACGCGAACGCAACACACCGCCGGCGCGATATGCACAACAGGGGGCGCTATTTTACTCATATTCATATAAATCTCTCAGTGCTAACGTATAATTGGTGAGCAATTTGCGAAGTTCCGTCCGTGATCGGTCACGTGTTGGCGCGTGCAGATTTATGACAGGTCAGTTTAATGCGTATACAACAATATTTATATCGAGACAGATTAAGGAGGAAAGCAAGTTATAATGCATATCCTAGATGCATGGTGAGGTTTTGCCGTAAGCGTCCTAAATATATAGCGAGAAATTGAACGATTGCCACTCACAATTTGAAAAAAACAGAAGTGTCAGGGTTCAAGTTCTTAGTACTCTCCAAACTGTGTCCATATATCGTATTTTCATAGGCTTGTGTACAGCGATGCCAAATTTACATAGGCCATATATGCTGTAACGTGTGATCAAAATGCTTTGCGAGTAGAACATATTGCCGATCAAACAGCAAACTGACGCCACTTCGAATTGATGTCGCACTTTCTCTATAAAAATACATTAAAAATATGCGGCGCAGATCTTAGCCATGTCGGCTAAGATAATGTTACGCCAGGTAACAAGGCAATCATTATCAAGAGCTGAGCAACATCAAACTACCAAGAGACAGGCACCGACTTATCTGGGATGAAATAAGATATAGGCTAATTCAAGAACCAATGGACCGTTCCAGTTTTAGCTATGCCCCGCCCATAAGTAGCTAAACGCCACCCACACCTCGCTCGTGTTGGAATCGCTCGATCCCTGACCTCCCTAACTATGAATTATCAGAACACAGCACAGGTAAGCTGTTCACTGTTTTGAAACTAATTTGACTGGGCACTATTGCCGTCTATAGCAACAGCATGCTTCCAGTCAAATAGGTTTCAAAATATTCAAAATAATGTTTATTGAATGGTAAAGGTATACAATTCGTACAGCGGGTCAGACTATAAGCGTTAAAGATGGACTATTTCGGGCTTTTACGGACGAATCATTCATGACGTCATACTTATGACGCCACCCTACACGCCACGTAGTTGGTTATAACGTCATATGATGGATGGATACATTGGAAAGGTCCATGGACAGATGCATGCCAGAATGAGATGCCATTATACTGACGAAGTTGAATCCTCAATAAATTATCTTGAAATGTATGAAGGCTTCTGGGCCATCAACCATCAGCAATGACGTGCATCGAAACCTAGGTCCAGTATCAGAAAGGGTCAAAACGGGTACTGTTTCAACCATGTGGAATGAGGCAACCATCATTACCATTCCCAAGAAAGTAAAATACTACTCCGATCAGTTATTCGGTCTCCAGACAACTCCCCACAATTCACTGCGTTTACTACCGTAAACGCAATGGATTGTGGGATGGTGTCTGGAGACCGAATAGACCAATCGGCGTCACGTGAAAGCCATAGCTAATTCAGAAACCTGCTTGAGAGGGTGATTAATAGACGACTTGTGCGGTATCTAGATGTTCGCAAAATCTTGGCAACATATAAGCTGACAAGAAACTGACATATAAAAAGCTATGAAGACGAATATTAGCTCCGACTCAAGTTCCAATTTACCAACCACTAATGATTCTCCTGTGTCTTAATGATGCTTTGAGGAACCAATTATGAACAGGAAAACATCATTAAACCAATGACGTCATGCCACAAAATGCTTTCACGCGATGGCGTCACTGAGTTACTAAGATCCGAGCAGACAACAAATGTTCGCCTATAAGAACAGATCGCTCTGGAGTCAATGTGACCTCGTGAACAGGATGTGCATCGTTCTCGCTGATCTCTACCATTGTGGATACGCAGATCAGTTGATTGATTCAATCGGCATCGAACGCCGAGGAAGGTGTTAAGAACATTTAAATTTAAACTTGCGGAATGTCCATTTGTAGGCGATTTGTTATTGGGCCAGTCAGTCTAGTGGTAAAATTTCAAAAATATATTATGTTGGGAATGGAAATGCGAATTCCTTAAGATCACTGTAAAAGCCGTTTCTGACGAGTTTGATCAACACAGGAGTAATTCATTTGAGCAATTTAGGAATCCAGGTTTTAGCCACGCCCCGCCCATCTCTTGCTAAGCTCCACCTACGATTTGTCCGTTTTGGGATCCATCGATCCATGCACTCTCTGAATCTCAATTTCCAGAAACCTATACAGGTAAGCTGTTGATTATTTTGAAACTAATTTAACTGGGCGATGTTGCTGCCTATGGCCCAGCGCCCAGTCAAATTAGTTTCAAAATATTCAACAGCATGTGTATTAAGAGGTAAAGACATACGATTCGTACACATTGACGAATTATTAAGCATTTGCAATTGACTATGTCGTGCCATTCATGACGTATTTTGATTATGCCGTCAACCTACATGTAACTTAGTTGATAATTACGTCATATGATTGACATAGAAACTGGATTCAGCAATTCCTTAAGAGTATGATTTATAATTTAAATGAACGCGCTTAGGTCTGCCATTTATTTCATAAACATCGTTAAAATAAACCCTGGCACCACAACCACCCACCCACTCGCGTCATTGATGTTGACGGACGCGGCGCTTGTGGCTTTGAGATGAAACAGAACGGACGCATGTTATTACGTCACGCTTTGTTTAACGCGTTTCTACCGCGAACGCTTTAAGTATTAACACCAGATGTGTTAAGTATATCGCCATCAAGCCGCCATAATTAAACGCAATCATTACGTTATGCAACGTGAAGTCTGCTATCCCGAGAATGCCAGACGTGTATATATAGTTATATACCACCCATAGTTATGGGTCAGTTAGAATGTATGGCAGACTCGTGGGTAAAATTATGGAGATATTTGGGGTTGGGTGGGGCAAGGACCCACGAACAACGATTATATCGATAGACGCAACGCTACTTAGAAATCTCTGGAGGCCGATGATGTTAGGCAAGGAGCACATTCCTCATACTAAGATCAAAGGCAATTATTATATATTTTACATCATTTAATACATATCACTACGCCAGATACCATTGCGTATTACATTGCGTATTATGCGAATGTGAGCACTTGATGTTTGTCCAGTGGATGGCGAAACTCCGTTTTATATATGCCCCGCCTATCTCTAGTTAAGCTCCACCCACGCGTTTCCGTTTTGGGATAAATCGATCCCTGCAAAATATACAGGTAAGCTCTTGACTATTTTGAAACTAATTTGACTGGGCGCTGTTGCTGCTGAAGGCAGCAAGAGTACCCAGTTAAATTGGTTTCAAAATATTTCAACATAATGCTTATTATATAGTAAAGACATACAATTCGTACAAGAACGCTTAGTCCGTCATCAATTAAGCGTTCGTGACGAACTTATATACGTCATTTATGACGTAATTGATTATGACGTCGGCCTAAGCGGTCAGTAATTGATTATGGCGTCATATGCTTGATTGATAAACTGGACTCCTCCATTGAAACTGTATATAGGAAAGAACAAGCTACATGTGTTAAGTTTTTGATTGTTATCAGCAAGGGACGCCAAATAAACGTATATAAATTATTAAATCTCCGTAAATTTTCCTTTTTCTGATAGCTTTGCGAAAACACACATTCGGATTCAAGAACCTACAACTAATGTTGGATTGATAGAATAAGCGTACAAACAGCATCTTTAGTTGCGAATAACAGCTCAATAACCCGTCATCATACATGTTTTTCAGTTAGCTAGTTAGTCACAAAAACTTATTCTACGCTCTATCTCAGAAGCTTTTGAGTACTGATCCAATTTGCCGCACATTTTAACACAACGAAGGACGTTGTCGTGCTTGAGGATTTAAAGACATTGACCGTCTGCGAACGATCCGGCACCACTTTCAAACGAGCGAAATTGGTTATTGTGTCGCTATATATACATTTGATAAAATGGCAAATGTTTCCTGAAGCAATGAGGTACTATTGGAAATGTAAAATGATACATGTGCTGCATGCAATCTGTCTAAATATTGTGATGAAGTCCATTTTCCGGTCTACTCATCCAGCCAAAAGTGTGAGTAATAGACTAATTCATAGACATTGTTACATTGTTATTTAATGGTGTGAGTCAAAATATGTGAATACAGTCTCAACTTAGGCTACTTCGATTCCTCTTAAGCAGAGACAACGACCCCGATGTGTCTGTATTGTTCAGGCATTTCTTCGTCAGAATGCGTTTGAGAGATTATACTTAATACGTACATTTTTCGGGCAAGACCACCCACCAGCCTTTGACACGCCCCAACAACCCACCCATCCATCCTACGTCGCTGCACGGTACTCTTTTTGTCGCTGTCGCTATGGTCGTCGCTGTCTATGTAGCGGCCAAATACCGAATTTTGCCCATTTGTAAACGGCGCCGGAAAGTTTGTAGACGGTGCACACCAATATTCCAATTTGTTATTGGCGTGCCAGTTTGTAAACGGTGCATGCCCCGCATGCCAATTTGTTATGGGTGCGCCCGTTTGTAAACGACGCAGACCCATGTGTCAATTAGTTATCGGCGCGCCCATTTGTAAACGGCAATCGACATCCTAACAGCTTCAACATTTATAAAAGTTCTATGATACACAGTAGACCTAATCAATATCTCAAAACAATATAGAACGTACGGTTAAATATTTTAAACATAATTTGATTGCAATACAGTGCTGCCTAAGGCAGAGAGAGAGAGAGAGAGAGAGAGAGAGAGAGAGAGAGAGAGAGAGAGAGAGAGAGAGAGAGAGAGAGAGAGAGAGGGAGGGAGAGAGAGAGAGAGATGTCAAAAGGCCACAATGTATTCCAGTCTAATTATGTTCAAGATATTTAACAGACCAGTTCTTACTAACTAACATGTTGACGTATTCCTGAGCTCTACTCTACGCATCGCTTTGAATGACCTTATGTAAGTATCCAGTCAAAAGAAGTGTTGAACACCTGCTAAATGATGTCTCTGACCCGTGACGCCACGGGCATGGCATTTTTCCAAACACATACCCACGCAGATCAAATACGAATTTCCGACGCACCTGACGCTATAATGATATGCAGGCGAGATGCTGTGGTTAAGTTAGCGTGACATAAAAATTGCATTGCAAATTGATAAAAAGTTGCAGTTTCCATAGTACCTACCCATCGCTTCGTGAAAAATATTCAACGGCAAGACTATTATAACACTTCTTTACATCTATTGGGAATAGTATCAAGATAACATATAAACTAATATATATATATATATATATATATATATATATATATGAATATTTTGAAAAATAATCTAATTGAAAGATCGACGATGCTGTTTTTAGTTCAATTAATCAAATGCTAGTTCAAATCGATCGATGGATAAATAGTATTATTGGCTAAATCTGGGGTTAATTGAGGAATCCAGTGTTGGTTATGCACCCCATCCCGCCCCTCTACACCCATGCCATTCCCGTGTTGGGATCGATCGATTCCTACACTCTGTGTATCTCAATCTCTAGAAAGCTATGAATGGAAGATGTTGAATATTTTGAAACTAATCCGACTGGGTGCTGTTGCTGCTTATGGCAGCAACAGCGCCCAGTCAAATTAGTTTCAAAATACTCAATAGAATGTTTATTAAGTAGTAAAGACATAAAATTCGCACAGCTTGACCAGCTATCAAGCGTTTGTGACGGACTAAATCGCGTCATTCATGACGTAAATGATTATGACGTCAGCCTGTACGTGAAGTTGTTGATTACGACGTCATATGATTGATCGATACATTGGATTTATCACTTATCAGAGCAGTTGAATTCAGACAAATCTGTATATGCCGGACATTAGCATTTGTGGCCAGAATGATGGCGGTTCAGTAAGGCCATCTGTCTTACGGAAATATCATCATTTGAACACAAAATTAATTTACAATAGTGAGCACACTCGTCTGTTCTTGACGAATAGTTTTCCGTATGTCCGTTGTAGACAGGCCTGCCTTATCTTAGCATTAAAGCAATGATCTCGTTAATGGTTAGGATACAAATGACTGTATAGATATACTATATACTTTATATTTTTGCTTCCGCTGTCGTTACTGTTAAATGTGTATGATAAAAATGACTGCATAGATGTGCTATATACTGTAATGCTTTATTTCCGCTGTCGTTACTGTGTATATAGTTCTTCCCGTACTCACAATTAATGTATTACTCTCCTATTGCTTTTCGGGCCATCCACGATAATGCGATGCCGCAGACGACGATGACGATGACGACGACGACGGTGACGACAGGAGAGGGGATGATGGGGATGCAATAAAGGCTCGCTAAACCGTTAATCTCCTCAAACTTTTCGTTCCAAGTTATGAGGAGGTTAAAAGTTCAGATTTACCTAAATACACAGGACTGGAGCCATTTTGAATGTGTGGGGTGGGCGGGGTTGGAGGTGACTGGGTCTCATTTCTAGTTTCTGTTTCGTTTTGTTTCGTGTAAGAAACGAGAAGAGAAGATCTGGTGAAAGCATGGTGGGAGTTGAGAGGAAGGGTTGGGGTGGGTAAATGGGGGTAAATGACGACGGTATGGAATAACCATGAATATGGTCTGTTAATTCAATTATTCGTGTTGTTTAATCTATTATATTAATGGCTAACTGCTATCCGACAATGAAAGTTTTCTTTCCTATTCTTTTTTAATCTGTTTACATGGTTTTTCTCACCTACATCTCTCTCTCTCTCTCTCTCTCTCTCTCTCTCTCTCTTTCTCTCTCTCTCTCTCTCTCTCTCTCTCCCTCTCTCTCACACGTCTCTTAATTTATTGTTTCTCTCTCACCTCGTTTTAGTGTTCTCAATCATTGGCTGCTTATAATAATTCTGTAGGGAGAGGGCAAATCTAAGTTGTAAGAACTTGTGCCCGATCCCATTGTGCAATTGTTACAATAAAATATGTTTAAATCAATCAAAAAATCTCGTTAATATCGCGAATGAGCGAAAGGTTATTTTGCGGGGGAAAAGTTGGGTTAAAGATAGCCAAATTAACCGGTCTTTCATCGTGGCATTTAATAAAATATGTACCTAACAGAATTGGAATCTATCTAATAGATTCATAATTAGCTAATTAATCAATTTAAAACCCCGTTTTCTGCATAGAATTTGATTCATTTAAATGTAGCTATTCTGGTTCATGTCTGTATCATCGCCTTAGCTGAGACTACAATAATTTGATCAAGGTAGCAAGATAAACGCACAAACGGGTCAAACATAATACCTCTACAGCGCAGACAAAAGACCTTTCATATCCAACTCTCCGGTCTTGATGCAAGGTCAATTAGTCGCTAGGACAAGGAACATGACAGAATTTATTGTAAAATAATCCGCGGATCGCCTCACCGACTTGATCCGAACCAACCCATTCCCGTTATAAGTTCACTAGACACCAATAATAGCATATAACGTCCACTGTCACAACAATTAAGCGGTTATGGCCGAGTAATGACTTGTGTATGATAGCCTGCTAAAAGAGCCGCGTCAATACGAAGAATGGTCTGGGACCGGTAACGCTCACAGATGGCCCCGTGCATTGTGAATTCGCGACACTATCCGACATCCTAATAAGATTAAGGTGGACTGATAAACCGTCTGTCCAAAACACTAGCGGAGTAATGTATCAAGTCGGTCGATCGCTGTCAATTATCCGGTGCTAATTGGTTTGATTTTCAACGGCTGTGCAAAGAATTCTCCTTTTGTGCATTCTGTATCAGCAAGTCTATTGAATTATAGACGGGATGCTCTTCGTTGAAACATCAATCCTAGAAAAGAACAGAAAGCATAAAACAAAGCGATTATGACAGACAATTTCACACTCCAGTCTCGCTAGGAGATCGATATATGGCCAAATCTCTGGATTTCTTTGTAAAATTATGTTGGTAAATACAGCAGATGCAGTAGCAGCAGCAGCAGCAGCAGCAGCAGCAGCAGCAGCAGCAGCAGCAGCAGCAGCAGCAGCAGCAGCAGCAGTAGTAGTAGTAGTAGTAGTAGTAGTAGTAGCAGTAGCAGTAGTAGTAGTAACAGTAGTAGTAGTAGTGGTAGTAATAGTAGTAGTAGTAGCAGTAGTAGTAGTAGTAGTAGTAGTAGTAGTAGTAGTAGTAGTAGTAGTAGTAGTAGTAGTAGTAGTATTAGTATTAGTAGTAGTAGTAGTAGTAGTAGTAGTAGTAGTAGTAGCAGTAGCAGTAGCAGTAGTAGTAGTGGTAGTACTAGTAGTAGTAGTAGTAGTCAATATTGTCAACGCACTGGCTCAGAATCTTCAATAATTGAAAAAATTCAAAAATTTAAGATATTTTGGTTTATCCTACTGCCTGAGATTTGTCATTTTGTTTGAGGAAAGCCATATGGCATTAATGTTAACCCTTTACTGGTTAAATTTGTTCAGTAAAATCCAAATATGCGCTTACTTATTTAATGTACATTTGCAGGCACAGACAAGGTCATTCCCGAGAATACACCACTGGAACGACTGTCTCGGTTCCCGAGCCAGTCATTACAGTGGTAAATTTTCAAAAATACTCCAATCCCCGCCGGCAAATGGACATTGCCCAAGATCACTAAATTGACCGTTTTTGGCTGACCATCATGCAAGGGTTAATGTTGAATGATTGAGATGGATATTATGGATAGCTATTTGAGTTTTGCTTTTACCAAGATGTCACGTAGATTCGGATTTTTCTTGAACGCAATTACTGGTCGCTTGTTAAAGGGTTGTTTCAGTTTCTCCTGTAGGTTTTGATACTCATCTTTCAAAATTTTGGAAATTTCAACGTTTTTCCGATTATAGGTCAGAATGAATGGAATTTTGTCACGTTGATCAGATAAGCCTGGGTCCGAGTTTATTCCCCTTGGCCACTGTGTTTCGAGTTCTTTAATCCAAAACGATTCTCGAAGTTTTCTTTGTTTATCAGTTTCTTCTGCCGTATCTGAAAGGGGTGGCTGTTCAATCGGCATAATTTCAAAGTCACGAAGGACTAAATGGTCAGGAAGATTAAAATGTTCGGAAACATGTGTGTCTTCCTCTAGCCTAATATCTGAGAGGTGTCGAGTTGCCCGCCATCTTAATGGACATTTGGTTTCGCCGACATACTGTTTTTGGCACAATTTGCATGAAATTAGATAAATAACATTTTCAGAGTCACAATCTAGATTAGACTGAAGTTGGAACTTGCTTTTGTTCTGAAAGCTCGTGAAAGTATTCTGGTTTGGGAGAAATTCATCTAACTTGCACCTTTTCTTTCCGCATTTGCGAGATTCGCCTACACCTATAATAGGACGATTGTGAGAAATTTTGGTAGGCCGACGATTTGAGGCATTATCTGGAATGGATTCCAAGCCGTCTAATGTTTCAGATTTGATTTTGCGCAAGAATCGTGAGGAGTAACCTCGTGGTTTGAGGGCTTTGAATAGGGTAGAGCACGCTTCTTCAAAATTTTTTCTATCACTAGAATTCCTGTGAAAACGGATTATTTGTGATTTAACTATTCCTTTAAAAGTGTGTGGTGGATGGAAAGATTTTTTGTGCAATAGCTGATGCGAATCGGTTGGTTTGAAATACACTTTGTAGTCTAAGTAGCCAGTTGTTTCATACTTTAGACCTTTATATACAGTTACATCCAGGAAATCTACGGACATCTCGTCAATGGTTGCTTTTAATTTGATATTCGGATCGTGATTGTTCAGAATTTCGAAAAATTCATCAAACTCTGCCTTTGTGTGTTGCCAAATCATGAAAATGTCATCAAGGTACCTGCGATAAATGAGGGGATGTTTTGGACACTTTTCTAACGCTTCCTCCTCCCACTCTGCTACGTAAATATTGGCAAAACATGGG
>CM067367.1:27626915-27629415 GCA_034401795.1 Chaetoderma sp. LZ-2023a
CGTTGTACGAATTGTATGTCTTTACTATTTAATACAACATTGGGTTGAATATTTTGAAACTAATTTAACTGGGTGCTGTTGCTGTCATAGGCAGCAACAGCACCCAGTCGAATCAGTGTCAAAATATTCAACCGCTTACCTGTATAGTCTAGTTCAGGGAGCGGTCGATCACAACAGGGGCGATGTGTGGGTGGAGCTTAGCTGAAGATGGGCGGGGCAAAGCTAAACCCGCATTTCTCCATTATTTAACGAGCCGATCTGCACACAGCCAGCTACGGGGACCTCGATAAAAGGGGGTATACAGTCTTGCATATCTTTTTCTACAACGCGGTTGCTTCCACGCGAGTTGTCCACCGGTACACTAAATAACCAAGTGAGCTAAAGGTTACCGCGTGGTGCAAAGCGATAAATTTAGGCTAGCAACTGCTGACAGGTCGATTGGCAGGTATAACCCAGGTATAGATATCAACAGGTAATAGGGTGTTATTTACGTCTATATAATTTTAAGCCATAAATTTAAATAGGTAGCAATTCGAGTGACGGTCCTATAGATACGTGATCCTATAGACATGCCACCTACCACAAAGTCGACTTCGCAACCATTCGTGGGTCAACAGGGCAACGACGACTTACATGTAGGTCTATGTTACAAATATATAATTAATCTCATTTTAAAGGAATGCTAATCTCATCTCGAATGTTGTATTGTACCGATAGATTATGGTTTATAGATTCCATAACATTCATGTCATGTCACATTCCCTTATCTATATAAGCCGGTGAAAAAAATCCTGTGGTAAATCTACAAAATAGTCTTCTAAAATTAAAATATCATGAAAAATATTAACCATCAAAATGTTTAATTGATATATCAAGTAGTATTTTGAACGATTTGAGGCACTGTTGACGCAAGAGGCGTTAAATACAACATGTTTAGGCATTTTTGCAAAACATATGAGGTTCCCATGTCCAATTTAATACTTTGTCAATAGGTTCAACTCAGTTCCTACCCTTATCAGAATAGTGGGTATATGGGAGAACCAACGGAAGAATCAAATTTTGGCTGTGCCGCACGCATCTCTAGCTAAGCTACATCCAAGCTTTACCCGTGTTGGGATCAATCCATACCTGCATTGTCTGAATCTCAATTTGCAAAAATCTATGCAGGTACACTGTACGTGACAGCAACTGCGCCCATTCAAATTAGATTCAACATATTCAACAGATATACATTTGGTACAAATTGACGGACTATTAACAGTTTGTGACGGAGTAAATCACACCATTCATGACGTAATTGAGTGTGACGTCAGGCTACATGTGACCCGGTTGATTATAACTTTATATGATTGATCGATACACTGGATTCCTGAATCTTTCATTGGTGCATCATGAACCAATATCCAATGTAAGATTCAAATAGCAGACGGCATACATTTACGGACCGAACTGAATTATGTCCAACGCAAACCAATAGCCGTAATGTGCATTTGAATAAGAAACGTGCTTAAACAGATGCCGATTGAAGCATATACGTATGGTCAGGAAAGATCAAATGTTAAAATAGATTTATGAACATGTATTGAAATGGATATATCCATCTCTAGATACACCACGCCCATTTCTAGCTATGCCCCGCCCATTTCTAGCCACGCTCGCCGACCACTAGCAACTTGTTACGCGTGTTGGAATCGATCTCAACCTTTCAAACCTAAATTCCCAGAATCTAAATATAACTATATATACATGTAGGGATACGTAAGCTCTGGCAAATTTTCAAAATAATTTAACGGTGGGCTGTTGCTGCTTGTTGCTACAGCAGTTCCCAATTAAATTCATTTCAATATATTTAACATAATGTTTATTAAAATGTAGGTTCATCAAAGAGATAAAATTTGCAAACTGGTGGCTAACTGTTGGATTTTGATGCCACGCTATAGGCCTACGTCATTATGTTTGTGTCGTCAGGTAACGAATGATGCACTTACTTATGACATCATATGCTTAAGTGACTGAGCGGATTTCTCCGTTGATGCTGTTAACATATATTTCTGTGTCATGGTTATGCCTGTCCTCTGTAAATAGAGGTAAAGTAACGCGCAGAAATAATTTATACTGTTTCCACACGGTGCAATTTTGAGGACAGTGCAAGACATGTTCTGCTTTGTACTTAACTTGTTTGGAAGCCATTGATGCCCATGGTAGCAATGGCTTCCAGTAAAATTATGTGCACCATATTGAACAGTACCTTGTATTCTGCTTTGAAACCATGTTAACTTAGTGTCGAGATGCACTGCACGCCAAAGAGCGGATCAACCCCCTATGGCATAGGCGTATGACAGGAATAGGGGACAAGAGAGGCGTTGCCCACCCCCAAACCACCACCATCTTTTTCCTCTCACATAGTGTATCCCATACCGATTCCTAGGTTTTGACCCCACCCAAAACTTAGTCCCACCCCAAAGTCAAATCACGTCTTTACACCCCTGCATGTAGCCAT
>CM067367.1:27634415-27754415 GCA_034401795.1 Chaetoderma sp. LZ-2023a
CAATATCCGAATGATATTTGCACAAGGGCCAAAAGGCAAATGATATTGGTGCAAGGACCAATATCCAAATGATAACAGGAGCGGCTATTATAAATTACATCACTATTTGATTCCATTTACGCGACTCGGTCCTCGAACCAGCATCAATTGGGTATTAGGGCAGATATAAGATTGGATATCCGTCCTGTGCCATTGCCCAATTGGTGCGCAAATATCTAAATGGATATTGGTCCCTGCGCCGTTGACCAACGGGCCGCGCCGCTGTACAAGTAGATATTGGTTCTGCACTTTTGTCCAACGGGCGCGCCCATATCTAAATGTGCTTTGGTCCTGCGCCATTTTAAAAACGGGGCAATTTGTGTATTGGTTCGTTACATATATACTACTTAGTTATAAAATACGTTTGTAGATGTGCATGATAGATGCATAAATCATTTTAAAAGCTGGATTAAACGTAATTTTAAGTCTGAAATAAAGATATTGGTCGGCACTCTGAGCAAGTGATACATCATAGAGATGAAAACGAACAGTGAAAATGGCGCGTTCAAACAGATTTCAGGGATCGACTTTTTGGAAAATCTGTCAAATTTGTAAGATTATTGTATTCTGCAGCTGTAGTAGTAGAAGCATCATATAGCTGCAATCAGTCCTTCTTCGCTTTTGACCAGTGTGTCTTGTCCACAGCCAAAATCTTTAGATTCCTTAGGTTCGTTCTTGAGTTGACTGTACCGAGTCCTGGTTTTCTTAGGCCACCTCGTAGCACGCTTAACATTATCATGCAATGACGTCCTCTCCTGGCTTTGTATTTGCTAGCTCCCAGTAGGGAGAATTCCAATGCTCTTTGTGCTGGTGTGTCCTGTGCCACCCTTGGCACATGGCCACACATCCCTGGCTACGACAGGGAGAAAATCTGTCCCCTATATTATTTAATATCTATCTCAATGACCGTCAAGAATACCTGGAAAACTCAAATTGTGACAGCCTTATAATTAATGATAACATAGACGTCTGTCTCAAATTGCTGGTGCTCCTATACGCAGACGACACAGTGTTGATAGCAGAAGATGGTATTACTCTGCAGCTGAGTCTGAATGCCTACAACTGTTACTGTAAATTGTGGAATCTCAAAATTAATAAGGTTAAAACAAAAGTGGTAATATTCGGAAGCAATAAAAGGGGATGGGGGAATTGTAATTTTACTTTAGATGATGAATATATTGAAATAGTCGATAAATATAAGTATTTAGGTATACATTTCTTTTGCAACTGCCGGTGTATAACAGCACCAAAACGCCTAGCAGAGCAAGCTACTATAGCGCTATATTCACTATACCGGAGATGCGAAAATATGGATCTACCAATAAACTGCCAAGTAAAACTGTTTGATTCAATGATATTACCGATTCTCACATATGGGTGTGAAATTTGGACTACGGAAAACACAACATTAGTTGAAAAAATACAAATATGCTTCTATCGACGGTTACTAAAACTAAACATGCATGCACCAAAATTCATGATATTCGGTGAATTAGGTAAATACCCCCTCGATATCACTATAAAACATTGAACAATCCTATACTGGGAAAAACTGCTAAATGGCAATGAAGCAAATGTATCATGTCTACTTTATAAATATATGTACACTGACTATACTAATACTAACGTACAATACAGATGGATTGGAGTAGTAAAGGCAATATTAAATAATGTGGGAATGGGATGTCTATGGGAAAGACAGAGCATCACAAGCGACGCAACGAAACATATAAAACAAATACTTATAGACCAATACACACAATCATGGATAGGACAGATGAACGCATCTTCAAAGGGAAAAGTCTATAATATCTATAAGACGAAATTTGAAATAGAATCATACCGTACTAAATTAAATGATACTATTAAACTAACTTTAGCGCGATTCCGAACAGCCAGCCACAAATTGTCCATTGAAACTGGGAGGTGGGAGTGCTTAATCAAAGAAGATCGGATATGTAAATTGTGTGACCAACATGACACAGGTGATGAATATCATTACCTATTTCTCTGTAAGTTTTTTGAAAAGGACAGAATGACACTACTACCAAAATACTTTCGGGTGAAACCAAACTACTACAAATTTTGCGACCTCTTATCAAGTAATAAAATCTCAATTTTAAGTAAGCTATGTACATTTATAAGAAGAGTATTTAAACATTTTAAATAGCAAGACAACGACAACAGTGATGACAACACCAACGACTACGGCTAGGAGGAGGAGGACCACGTCGCCGACAACGAAGACGACGACGACGACGACATCGACGATGACGACGACGACGAGGAGGACGTTGATGACAATAGCAGCAGCAGCTGCAACTACTACTGCTACCTCTCCTGCTACTACCGCTACCGCTGTAGCTACCGCTGCTATTATCACTACCACAGCCTGCTTACAGCACATCATTCCTGTCGAAAATCAATGTTCCTATAATAACACCCATGTACAAGGTGTATACATCTATTACCTATAAAATTGTACATCTTGCAAATTTGAAATATTTTCTGGGAGTGGAGACCTCCGAATTCCTCCATGCTTTTTCGAATTTCGTCTGGAGGAATTGGAGCACTTCACTCCTGCTCTGTCCGTCCCATCGTTGCACTTAGCATTCTGGTTCAAACAAACACCAGTAAATGACAGTGGCAGCAGCAGTAACTACTACTACTGCTGCCTCTACTGTTACATCTACTGCTACTACTACTGCTACTGTTGCTGCTCCTGCCATTGCCACTGTCACTGCAACCACTGCTGTCACTACCACTACCACAGTCTGTCCCGCAGCTCATTACTACCGTGGTAAATCAAATTTACTGCAACTTACTATGTTTAATGTGTACAGACTACAAATTCTAAATATGTTCTGGGAGTGGGTACCTCCAATTTCCTCCATACCTTTCGAATTTTCGTCTGGAGGAATTTGAGCGCTTCGCTACTGGACGGTCGCACTCATCATATTTGCTATACACAAATTTTCTTTTCATAACACCCGTATGCACATCACGGGTATATGCAAATCACTATTTAATTGCATTACTCAGATTGGCTAAAGGTACACTTACTGAAAACGCGTCCATACGCCCCAGGGCCTTTGACGATGAGGTTGAATGGTTGTGTATTTCTGGGAGCTTAGGTTGTGTGCCCATAAGTCGTGGGGTCGGGTGGGCCCTGCCACGTCGTAGCTTTGTACCGTGTGGTTGATACATTTTGAATCGAGATTATGCGTCCCAAATTCAACTCAAATTGACAAAGGAGAAGATTGTATTGATTTTTACTGAGTGGGGTTATCACGTGCTGGGATTCGTCCTCGTCCTACTTTCATTTGGGTGCACAATGTGAGCCTCCGTGGGTATGCAGGTTTCGCAATTTGGTCCTCAGATGTCCTGGCGTGGAGGCGCGCCTTTAAATTTGAAATGGAATAAGTTTTGATTACTAGGTACTTATGTTATGTTGAAATAATAATAATAATAATAATAATAATAATAATAATAATAATAATAATAATAATAATAATAATAATAATAATAATAATAATAATAATAATAACGACGACGACGACGACGACGACGACGACGACGACGACGACGACGACGACGACGACGACGACGACGACGACGATAATAATAATAATAATAATAATAATAATAATAATAATAATAATAATAATAATAATTACCAACATTCCACGTGTAAATATATGCATTAATGGACCCCATATGCCACATTGTGGCCTGGGTGTAAAAAAAATTGAATTGAATTGAACTTGAATTGAATTGAATTGAACTTTGCTGGGCGACTTTTACGGACATCGGTGATGTATTACACATCTTGTATACGGCATCGTTGAAAATTATGATGTCTGACCATCGGTGGCCAGCGATGGTGTGTAGGTGTTTCTCTAGCATCCATGATGAATAGAATATCAAACTCGGTCCCATTTAATATCACGATTATCAACTTCGTCGAAAATTATCAATTTTTCAAAGTTCATTTTATTTCATGATTTGTTTTACAGATATAACTATATTACAAACAAGCAGTCCATCAAAGGCACAGCCTACGAAGCGATCGAATCTTTACATATACCACAAGACAATGCACATTAACAGAATGCTAAAAGCTACCGTGGTATAGATACTTTGATAAATATATAGATTTAGAATATAAACACGGCTTCCAGCCCGTTCCATATTTCTTGATATGAGCCCTTGTGCAATATTCAACGAGGGATTGTCATTGGTTTGGTAATGCGTAGCACAAATTTTCAGTGGTTACATAGCGCGTAACAGTCCCACATGCGGCGCGCCACCGCACATTTTCGTGCAATGTGATAATTTTCTAGTCGGTTGATAATAGTGATATTAAATGAAACCTCGTTTCACATCCTCTATGTGTAAACGGTATCTTTTGCACTATACTGTTGTTAAATCTGAAAATCGCGACTCTTCCCCTGTTATATTATTAAAAGTAACTGTCGCAAGTTCCTTTGCCCGTTGGACAATAGAAGAATCCAGTTAGGCTATACCTCACCTATCTCTAGCTAGGCTCCACCCACATTTCGCCCATGTTGGGATCGATCGATCCGCGTACTCTCCGCATCTCATTTTCCAGCAAACTATACAGGTAAGCTGTTGAATACTTTGAAACAAATTTGACTGGGTGCTGTTTGCTGCCTATGGCAGCAACAGCGCCCAGTCAAGTTAATTTCAAAATATTCCACAGAATATGTTTATTAAATATTAAACACATACAATTTGTCCAAGTTTGTCGGACTTTTAAGCGGTCGTGACGGACTATATCTCGCCATTCATGACGTAATTGATTATGACGTCAACCTTCATGCGACGTAGTTGATTATACCGTCATATGATTGCCTGAGAGGCTGGATTCGGTAAGTGTGCTACAAACAGAAAGCGTGTTATATAACGATGGTCTATTTCTATATGTGACAACAGCATATATTCCATAATTCTTCATCCATGTATTGCATCAGGATAACCTTAACTTTGATGACTTTACAGTGATGTGGCATTTTACAAATATAAACCTGCCTACCGCACAGATTTTGCACTGTTCACACTGAATTGCCAACATGAGGTATTCACCATTTATCATTGAATCTGAGTAAGCTGGTCCTCTGACGAAAACCAATGCTATTGTAGAATAAAGCACCTTTAAACAATAACAACCTGCAGAAGAATAAGAAACATAAACTGAATACCAACTGTCGATTTACCATAAGACATACAGTTCTAATATATACATACACACAAACACACCAACAAAATGGTTATTCCATCAGGAAACGGCTTGCCACTAGTTTAATATATCTGGTATATTGTAAGTGCGACCTTATCTCGCGACAGACCGGCTTGTGTTGCCGATTTCAGTGACCCATCAATGACACTAAGTGGTGATGACGCCATCTTGTACCACAGATGCCCTATCGGAAATTGGCTGGAATTGAGTGTTGATTATTGACGCCTTCGCACCTTCGTGGAATGAAAACCTTGTTGATCATAAGAACTGTTTTAACCATTGGACAACTGAAATTTCAGAGTCCTAATTTACATTTCCTGGGATGTGATAACTTTTGTCGGTATTGGAAGCAATGTTGTTTTAAGCTGTTGCTGTTGATGACAGCAACATGTTACAGCAACATCGTTTCCAAGCTATATATATATATCAGCCTATCTTCAGGATATATACAACAATTAACATTTTGACGCGCGCGTGTGTGTGTGATAACGGTTGAACAATCGCTATGATCCAGATTGCCGTGCCAACCATTTTATAACATGTGCGTAAAACAAACCGAATCTGTGTCGTGGCACACACATCCTTTCAACAGAAATGAGTATGATTTCAATTTTCAAAGCACAGAACGCTGAATAGTATCATGCCCAACAGTTGTATGATACCACGACACACCTACATAGAGTGTTGGAATTAAGTGCAATTGTCGCCAAAATAGATAAAGGTCTTCGTGGAGAGCGTTGTATAGACTTGCTAAATGTGATACGTATTGGCTTAAAAATCCGGACACACGATGAATGACTCACCATGTTAAATAACATAGACTGTTGTACTTTAGACTTGGATGTCTGCCTTTGATTAGCTGTGATAATTAGGCAGGCCTATATGCTCCAATATTCAATTAGATTATGGTCCATAGACAGAAGTGGTTGATGCCTAGGAGTAATAGAGACGGCTATATTGTTATCGACGCTGTAGGCCGAGGTACCCTTATCGCGCTACCCAAGCCCAAGAAGTCACCTGGTCCACAGCAAATCTTCGGCCCATTGTGATCCTCAGCATCATACGGAAAACTTTACTCCATGTCGCATCCGAGGGAAGATCGATGACTTCACCGGATCATGTCAAAGGGGCTTCAAACGTAGACGCAAATGCGCAAGCATTGTATGTGCTCAACGCATGCTTGTGTCGGTAGTCATGTCAGAGACACTGGGATATCCACAAAATGGGCATTGACATGCCACGAGCCTTCGACACAATTAAGCGCTCAAAGATCCTAGATGTACTACGCCAGGCCAGTTGCAATGAAGATGAGCTACGACTAGTGAGACTACTGTTTGTAGAGACCAAGCTGAGAGTACGAGTCAAGTCAGTGAAGTCTATAGAGTTTGAAACATTAATCGGCTCCGCACAGCGGAATGGTCCATCTCTGATTTTCACCTGTTACCTTGTTGGTACATTGAAATCTGTGCTGGGAAATTCCTCAAGACTAACCTCACCCCCCCCACCCCCACACACAATGTGCCAATACTGGGTATGCCGCTAGAGATGGAATATGTGACGACGTGGACTTCATATAGACGAGGAAAAGAAACCCCGTTACGAACTTCTCTCAATAGCTGCAAGCAAACAAAAAATGAAGAATCCCTTTATGAATGAATCCAAAACATAGTTTATCCACATATTCCTACGTACAAGACTTGGAATACTCGGAACCAGCAACATTAATACAAAGCCAGGAGAGGACGCCATTGCATAACTCTGCTAAGCGTGCTACAAGGTGACCTCAAGAAAGCAGGACTCGGTACACTCAAGTAAAAAATGTATCTGAGGAAGCTAGGAATTTCGGCTGAGGGCAAGACACAGTGGGAAAAAGCGAAGAAGGACGTATTGCAGCTGCACCATGTGTCTACTACTACAGCCACAGAATACAGTAATCATACATAGTGTTTTGCTTCTGGTGTGAAGCATCATTAGTTTAGGCCCTAGGAAACTTGAATAAAGTTGATACGGATACTTCACCAGGTTGTAAATGCCACCATTGATATAAGGGGACAATACTCAGCAGGTGTTCTCCAGTTGCGTTGGCATATCTATGCAGTTTTGCCAGCATTGTTCACTGAAACTCGTTGGCATCGTGATGGTTTTGCAGAGGGTCTCAGTGTTGAAATATTCCCATATTGCATGGTGAAAGAGACTTATCGGATTGGGGTTACATGTCATGTTTACTACAGTAATCTATACTCTATAATCGGTTTATCTAACCATTGTATGCACAAACAACGTTGAAGGTCGTTTTAGTGTTTAACCCAAGCTTCTCCTTACTCCATGTGTCACATACCCCTGACTGCTGTGCACACCGACACAGTTTTCGATATGTTCATTGTCTGATTTTGGTCACCATACCATTGATTACAAAATTGCATTTACAGCTTCAATCCTTTCAGGCGAACCATAATGGCAATGTTGACCACCATGAGGATGGATTGAGTGTGGTTTAACCATATATAATTGACTACTTTTGTGACATGATCACCATGACGACGCGATAGTAAGTTACTCATACGAGATTCACTCAGCCATCCAGTTCAGTGAAGACACATGGTATCAACCACAGATACCTTTGTATGTTCTCCATTCGAGGAAGAATCATTAGGGATCCAAAGAGCGTTCATAAACCATTGCTAAAACCTAGCATGGTCTCCCATGAGGGAGGTGATGACCAACGAACCTTTCCGGTTTTAGCTATGCCTAGCACATCCCTATCGAAGCTCCACCCACACCTCGCTCGTGTTGGGATTGATCGAGCTCTGAACACCCCGACCATCCATTTCCAAAAAACTACACAGGTAAGCTGTTGAATGTTTTGAAGCTAATTTGACTGGGTGCTGTTGCTGCTTAAGGCAATCAACAGCGCCCAGTCAAATTAGTTTCAAAATATTCAACAGCATGTTTATTAAATAGCAAAGAATTACAAATACATACAATTCATACAACGAGTCGGCTCATTTGAGATTTGATGACGGTCTGTATGGAATCCTTTGTGACGTAATGATTGTGGCGTCATCAAACACGCGCTGAGCTGACTATGACGTCATACGAGGTCAGATGCTGGATGGATATTCTGGAAAGGTGAATTGAGATGCATTATTGTGGCATTCGTCTGGGTCCACGTTGCAGCAGAGTTGGCTGAGTGTTCCAGTAAACCATCCTATTTTAACTATGTCTAGACTCGGGCGAATGATGGGAAGCCTGGAACACTTGTTATGAATAGAACTAATTAACATTGCTTAACTACTCTTATAGGAGATACTTATGAGGCTTTTCCAGTATCGCCAGTTGACCAGAGATTCTCGATGGTCTTCAATTATCAACCGCCATGGCCTCAATTTCAATACATAGGAAAACATAGCAAAACTGTCAACTAAAATAAACGTCACAACCTTGAAAATTCGTTCAACATGGAAGACTGGTACATTTAGAGAGGGAAACAGAGATGGGATGAGTGGGGAGGGAGAAATGGAAGGAGTGAGTGCGGACGGAGGGAGGGAGAGAGAGAGAGAGCAACAGAGCAACTCCAGAATTTGGCAGCAGTTCATACTTTTGCTGTACTGTTACGTTAACATGACCGGTTCAGGATGAACGTCATCATTGTATTAGAACAGCACCATAAACATCCAGTAAGATGAGCACGTTCACGTCAAACTGTAGACAAGAATAGGTTACATTCATTGACCGAGGTTAGAAAGTGACGAACCATTAACGCCGGTTTCTGTACCATTCTTAAGTGACTGGCTACATCATGACATAGGCATTCACATAGGTCAAGTTCGACTCCTAACCATAGTTAGCTATAGCTAACTAGAGTACCAGCTGAACTTCAAATAGTTAACTAGCTAGTCAACTATAGTCAACCGGGCACACGACCTCGGTTCAGATGGTTAGTCCGATATTTGCGTAAGTTTCAAAATGGCTGACACCGATCGCTTGCCACGAATAAATGCATATAAAAGTGTAAATATTTCACTAAATAACTTAGGTTTGATGAAATTATGCTTTCCCATTGTATGTCGATATTCCCAAGCCCATATTCCTTCCCACTTTATGCCATATGGGCGCTTTTTTACGTCTAAGCGGACACAAATAACCCATTTTCATAGCTCATTAAAACAGACGACAGAAAGGGTTAATGGAGACTGGTACCCGGCTCCAAATTTTCTGCAATAGTAATTGAATAAGGAACCGGGGACAAGCGAACTATAGTCGACTAAATTCACGTTCAACTGGGCATAGCAACTGCGCATGATCAGTAAACCATGAAACTGACTATAGTTAGCGAGTCGAACTTGACCCTTAACTCGCGCAATCACGTGATTAAATCGAAAATCCCGATTAAGTTTAAAATCGTGAATTTATATGATTAAAATTTAAATAATCGAATAATCGTGAATATTTTCTATTGCATAAAATATTTCAAAACCTAACTTTCGATTACTTTTCAATGAGATCGGTCATTAAAAATGGCATTTTGCTTAGTAAATGGATGTCCAATTGCAGGGCAAGAGAAGATTCTTTTTGAAAATGTATTACTGGAATGCCTGGCTCGAGAATCGAGCCAGCCATTCCAGTGATACATTTTCAAAAATAGCATTCTCTTACCCTGCAAATGGATTTTTCTAAACACCATTGCAATTTTCGTCATTGATATTCCTTTGTTGGTATTTATGGCTTTGTAATTTGTATCCAAGGGGAGTAATCGAGTAATTACGATTATTTTTTAATAATCGATCGCGATCACTCAACGCAATAATCGCACAATCCTACCTTCACATATAATATGTAGAGATGGAACGGTTTGTTTTACATATGTGAGAAGGAGGCCTGATCTCCTGATGGCAAAACCACCACCCCACCCACACCACCCCAACACCCGAATGTGTATCGGTTATCTGCTATATTCACTCGGGAAGCATCTAAAATACATTTTGAACACACATCCCGTATTCTGTATTAGTTGTTTATTGAAGTTGAATTCACATTAGAATTTAGCTGCTTATTTAAACGAGAACCATCCCATACAGACACGTTTGGGTCCTGATTTTGTTGTACTCGGTGAAGGTACTTTTATAGAAACCCGTGCATTAACAAGGAGAATCAAGATGCTAGTACCGACACCAGTCAAACTCATGATTCCTGGTGTTGTACAACAATGAACCACTCTAAATGGAGTCGAGCCCATGAAAATGGCATCTGAGATATCGCCATTCCACCAGAAATTTCCAACGGTAGAGCCAGGAGAGGGGAGAGGTTGAGAAACACCTGGGTAAAGTGTAATCCGCATCTGCATGGTTTGGCAAACTATTACCACCGATAGGCCGGAACGGTCAGGTCTACCAATGGCGACACATAGGAGTGACAGCTTCTCGTGGGGCCCAGATGGACGTTACCATTGCTAGTATTCCAATTTTCGCAAAGAAAGAATAAACCTTATTTTTAAAAGTCTATGATCACTATATAACTGTCTGCTTGCTAAATTTCTGCAGACTACACTTTCCACGAGGTTTAGCTCTGCATATGCTGAATATTTTGAAAACAATTTGACTGAAAGTTGTTGGTGGCTAGGCCACCAACAGCAGCCAGTCAAATTGTTTTCAAAATATTCAGCATATCCGGAGTTATCGTCCATTGAAATTACTGTCTCCTGGCTTGCAGCGGTCAGACAGTTAAGCTATATATTCGTACCCATTGCGAGACTGTCTAAGGAATGGCATTTGGAGACAGCAGAGGCGGACACACGCATTTGGCTCTAATTGTGAGATAATAATTGGAATTGCGTGTTATGTGCGTCCTGACGCGCACGTGTCTGAAGGTTCGTGTTACCGCGCATGCCCGCTCTAATTCTACTTAATTGTGACGACGAACGCACGCGAGCGGTTTGTGTACTTTATTATGAATTAATGCGTTATAGTTGCGGTTATTTTGCGTTTCTAATTCCCGCGTAATAACCGTGCGAGAATCGGGATTACGAAGTACATTTCCGTGATTTGATCGCTGACACGCGTCCTGTGGCCACACAAATCGCGTTGATAGCTAGTCTTGTCCAAACATGGACCAATTATAGGTTAGTCAGACTACTGAAACAATTGAACAGTTACAGATGTGCCCAGTCACAGACTGAGCACCAAGCATCAGATAATTCTTCGACCCACTCTGGACAATATGCGTTCATTGATTCTGGTAATTTGTCGGTCTAATTTTGTGATATGTGAGCCCGAATTGCTTTTAGATGAAAATCGCCGAATTGAACAAATTGTCCTCCCTAATTGAATCTCTCATGATTAAGATATCAATTCAAAATAGTAATTATTTATTAAACAGGGTATTCGCTTCCCTTGCACAAATACACAAAATTACCTGTGCAGGTGCGATTGTATTATGCACAGAAGATCACCCGTCGTTGGCCAGACACCTGGCTACAGTTTGGCTAATTTCAGATTTTGGGACATGTAATTGGGACTTATAACGACAATTGGCACTGTACAGTTAAGGGAATGCTTAGGATTCCTTCTCCAATGCACCGCAGACGGCAAGCATCCTTTGGGTATTTTTCATTCTGATAATGATACTATTAATAACGTATACTTGCCCTGATACTGATTTAA
This sequence comes from Chaetoderma sp. LZ-2023a, assembly GCA_034401795.1. Lineage (NCBI taxonomy): Eukaryota > Metazoa > Mollusca > Caudofoveata > Chaetodermatida > Chaetodermatidae > Chaetoderma > Chaetoderma sp. LZ-2023a. Next base: position 27,646,374 of record CM067367.1, read on the forward strand.
TAAACTTAATTTAAATCTTGAATTCCCAGAATCTCAATATAGGCTCTTGGATAGTTTGAAACTGCTGAGACTCAGGTTATCTGTGGGTACGACTACCTGACTGCTAGAGGATAATTGCTACCTGGCACTACATAAACTAATAGTATAAATTGGCTAAGCACACATCTTGTTACGTGTGACTATTACTTGCCCACCTGTCGATATCATTTACATATAGGTCCTCGCGCTGTTGATAATTTGACAATGGCGCAAATATCAGATTGGATATCTGTCATGCGCTGTTGACCAACGGGCGCGCCAATATCCAAATATATATTGGTCCTGCGCCGTTTAAAAGAAACGGCGGAGGACTAATATACATTTAGATATTTGCGAGCCCGTTGGTTAACGACGCAGAATCGATATCCGATTAAAAATGGCGCGTTATGGATTTTGGTTCGCTACATATATATTTCATAGTTTCTGGTTTTTTATATTTTGAATACCGATGTATGTAGCGCCGAATAGACGTATCTATTCATAGCTATGCCGGCCTATGTCTATCCAAGACCGCCCACGTTAGTGCGTGTTGAAATCGGCGTGAGTCTTTGAAATCCGAATTCCAAGAATCTAAATGCAAGGTAAACTATACGGGTGAGCTGTTGGATATTGCGGAATTCTGGTTTCAAGGATTCAACCCGATTTTAACACGCATAGAAAGTGTCCGGAAATTCGTTAGAAATTGGCGGGGTACAGCTACAAATGTTCAACAGAATGCTTATTAAATTCTAATGTTATCAAAGACATACAATTCGTACACCAGTGACGAAGTTTTCGATCTTCATGACGGATCTATACGTTAATATGTTTGGGACATTCGCTAATTAGTGATGCAATTGATTGTGACGTCAGATGCATGAGTGACAGACTAATTCCTTCCATTAATTTGCCCATCGCCGTCTTCTTCATGCGCGCTTTTTCAACACTTTCAGAGTTATCACGTCAAATTCTATGAGGTAACGATCCGATAGACTTGGTATAGGAGTCGCTGAGACAATACACATGGGACGCTTCGCTGATGATAACTATCCCAGCACCAACCGAATGGAGATAATGGTCTTATTCTGAGTAAAATCGTTATTTCTGTTTTCAGGCCATTGGTATGAAGAGCAAAGATTGTGTCCCGTGAATGACTAGTAACTATGAATAAGAACGCGCAAACAGTTACCCATAAATGCATCTGCTATGCTTTCTTAACGTTCCATTCACTAATATGTTCCCATCATTCATCACTGACTTCAACACGCATTCATCTTCGCGGGAACGAAGAAAGAGATGGGGAGAGGATCAGAGTGGGGTCTTGAAGACTAATTAACATTTTATCATTTAGGCATCTCAAGACCAGTCAGTGACAAACAGAACATGTTTTATGTTATCGTGAAAATTATCGAGTAATAGAGTTGCCGGAATATAACAAGGAGATTGTAGTGATAGGAAAACTCAAATTAACTCGTTCTCCACCCACACTATACACAACATCCCCGCCCTTGTTTCGGTTCCTCGCATGCCGTAGAGGGAGGCTGGCTGCTTAGTGCTTTGAAAATAAGTTTATTGAGTGCCGGTGCTGCCGAAAGCATTCAATAAAATTATCTTCAAAGAATAACAAATGCATTCCAAGTTATCATGGACACATTATATCAGAATCTATATTCTGCCGAGAATTGCTAGTAACCGTTAACATGAGACCCGTCAACGCTTTCCCGGTCCACTAGCATAATCAGATGAGAAAGCATTCTGTTTATCTCTGTCCCTCTTCTTCTTTATGAGGCTCAACAACCACAGAGGTTCATTTACTACTGCAGACAAATTGCCTTCTTTTCCATTCATTTTCTTATCTTATTTCCTGATCAAACAAAGGCAGTTTCCCTTTTTGGGTAATTTCACAGACTGTGATACGTTGTCCTCCGCAGGAACTTGGACGCTGATGTTTTGTGAAGTCGTCAGTCGCCATGCAATGACCTTGGTTCCGTTACATGTGCTTCTTCATCGGCACAACTGAGGCAATTGGAGATCGTGATGATAAGTGAATTGTCTGATTATTATGTCAGCATCAATCAAAATGGCTTGCATTTGGGGTAAAGGGAGCAGCCGAGAAGAGGTAAAAGGATTATCAATCGAAATAGTAATAAAAAGACATATCCAGAGGAAGAGGGGCACGACGATGCAGAGGTGAAGAGGCAATATCAGAGGCAGTAGTAGAAACAAAAACAAGAACAAACACAAGAAGACGAAGAAGAAGAAGAAGAAGAACAACAACAACAACAACAACAACAGTAACAACAATAACAGCAGCAACAGGAGCAGGAGGAGGGTGAGGAGGAGGAGGGGGAGGAGCAGGAGGAGGAGGAGGAGGACGACGACGACAAGGATGTAGGTCGACGAGAAGGACAAGCACGATGAGGAGGATGAGGATGACGAGGATGACGAGAGTGAGTTGAGAAGACGAGGAGAAGGAGGAGGAGGAGGAGGAGGAGGAGGTGGAAGAGGAGAACGTGGAGGAGGAAGACGATAAAGAAGACGGGGAGGACGTGAATGAAGAAGAGGAGGCGTGGAGAAGAGAGGAGGAAGGTGAGGAGGAGGATAAGGGGAGGAGGAGGAGAAGGAGAAGGAGGATGATGGAACGAGGAGGAGGAGGAGGAGGAGGAGGAGGAGGAGGAGGATTGGAGGAGGAGCAGGATGGCAGGATGAGGAGGAGGAGGAAGATGGAACGATGAGGAGGAGGAGGGTGGAGTGATGCGGAGGAGGAGGAGGGTGGAACGATGAGGAGGAGGATGGATGGAACGACGAGGAGGAGGAGGAGGAGGAGGAGGAGGATGGGATGAGGAGAAGGAGGAGGAGGAGGAGAAGGATGGGATGAGGGGAAGGATGGGGTGATGATGATGGTGAGGAGGAGGAGGATGGGATGAGGAAGAGGAGGGGGAGGAGGAGGAGGAGGGGGATGGGATGAGGAGGAGGAGAAGGAGGACGAGGAGTAGGATGGGATGAGGAGGAGGATGAGGAGAAAGACAATGAGGATGATGGGAAGGAGGAGGATGTGAGGAGGAGGAGGAGGAGGAGGAGGAGGAGGAGGAGGAGGAGTATGGGATGAAGAGGAGGATGAGGAGAAGGAGAATGAGGAGGAGGGGAATGAGGAGGATGGGAGGATGATGATGATGATGATGATGGTGATGATGATGATGATGATGATGATGAGGAGGAGGAGGAGGAGGAGGAGGAGGAGCATGAGGAGGAGGAGTAGGAGGAGGAGGAGGAGGCGGAGGCGGAGGCGGAGACGCGGTGGGGGATGAGGGGGAGGAGGAGGAGGATGGAACGATGAGAAGGAGGATGGACCGATGAGGAGGAGGAGAAAGATGAAACGAGGAGGAGAAGGAGGAGGATGAGATGAGGAAGAGGAGGAGAATGGGATGAGGAGGAGGTGGAGGAGGAGGAGGATGGAACGAGGAGGAGGCGGAGGAGGAGTAGGAGGCGATGAGGCGGAGGAGGGTGAGAAGGAGAATGAGGATGAGGGGAAGGAGGATGATGGGATGATGATGATGAGGAGGAGTAGGAGGAGGAGGAGGCGGAGGCGGATGTGGGGGATGAGGGGAAGGAGGAAGAGCGGGCGGCGGCGCATACAGAGGTGGATGAGAGCAGGAGGAGGTGTGGCCTGATGACGAATATGACTGGGTTGGCTGGGTAGAAGGATAGCAGGCTGAGTCCAGTGTGTCCCCATAGCAAGAAGTGAACGTTCGGTCAATTCGATGTGAAACATGGGTCTATGGCTGGGAAGAGGTGCGTGGGTGTTGGTAGAGGAAGCGGAAGCGGAAGTGGAAAATCAAAATTGAAAAGCATAGTACAGAACTTTGTTTTGTTGGCTATGAACCAAATAAACCTACGAATTTGTATAAATGATAGGCTTCTTTTAGGAAATCGATGACGTATACACATATAGCACCCTGTGTCCACAGTGAGCAATGCAGCGAAACCACACGGTGGGCCTATGTAAAGTCAGTGAGCATAACTATGTTGGGCCAACGGAACCATGTTTGTTGTTTGGTGGGCCCTCTTCACAATATTCTGTTTATGCGGAGTGCACGTGTACCGACACACGCCATTAACACACATTAACACACGTAGTGGTGCTGAAATATTAACGTGTCCTATTTGGTGTTCCTGATGCTGTTCTATGCTTTAATGGTGTTACTAAAAGCTGTTGCACATCTTCTATAGCTTTTGCAACACCGCTCCAACAATTGAATTATTCCAATGTACGGTATGTAGGCCCCTATGAAGCTTACACATGCATACATATATCTCACTATAAATTAGGCCCATGCAAGATGAGCGTTAATATCCCACCTCAAGATTAGAACAACGTTATCAGTTAAACCTTAAATTCCAGTGTATCAATTTCAAGACAACTATGCAGGAAACCTGTTAAATATTTTGAAACTAATTTAGCTTGGGGCTGTTATTGACTATGGCAGTAACAGCTCCAAGCCAAATTAGTTTCAAAATATCCAACCGAATATTCCTACCGTTTTAAAAGTTGTTGTTTCTGGCATGTACGGGTTAAATTGCTAATTTACCACAGTCCCCGTTCTAAAGGATACGGCTGCAGCCCGGGTACTCAATATGAAGTCACCCATAGCCACTCTTTCTTCATGCGGAAGTTACCGAATAGAAAGCGATAAAATACCGGTGCTGATGATCTGAAAATTATCCTAGATTTCATCTAAAATGGCGCCGAGAGGCTGGGAGTATTGGTCGTATAGCACCTCGCTAGACACCTATCTCTGCCTCATCAAGACGAAAGAGGATAATCTTAAGCGGATTTAAATAAAAACCTAACAAGGCGTGTAGTAGCGACTGCGTTGCTCCGTGTCGTGTGATAGACGTGCCGAGAACGAACCCCATCTACATTTCACCCGAACCCCGGGCACCCATTCACTAGCCAATGATCATACTGCGCCTTTGCAGTAACATTTCTAAGTAGCAATCTCCAAATATACTCATTAGTTAATAACACGTGACTGTTGGCCAATGGCACAGAACCAATAGATAATTTGACATCGGAACTCAACTTGGTCAATAGCGCAGAAGCAAAATACAATAATAATCAAAATTAAATGTGCCTTCCAGTTTTGGCTATGCCCCACCCATCTCTAGCTTAGCTCCACCCACGCCTTGCTCGTGTTGTAATCGAGCGATCCCAACACCCCCTGACTATCAATTTCCAGAAAAGTATACAGGTAAGCTATTGAATAGTTTGAGACTAATTTGAAAGGGCGCTGTTGCTGCCTATAGCATACAATTCGTACAACAACGAATAGTCCGTCACCAATTATGCGTTCATGACGTACTTATCTACGCCATTCACGGTATCGTTGATTATTACGTCATATACACGTAGCGTAGTTGATTATGACATCATATGATGGATGGATAAACTGGAAAGGTCCATTGAATATTGGCGAGCCTGTTTGTCAGGGGGCGGGAGCAATATGTGGTTGGATATTGCTTTGACCATTGGACAGTGGAACAAGGGGCAATTTCCCTCCTGACAGTTGATATTGGTGTATGTATCATTTACGTTTAAAATATACGCCAATGTTCGATTGTATTCTCGTCCCGGCAATGCTGTCAAACGAACGTACCGATATTATATTGAATATTGGTACTGCTCCATTGGCCAATGCTTGAAATCTGAAATTGACACCTTATCTTCTTCTTCTTCTTTGCGTTCACTCTAACCATAACAATAACGTAGACAATTCTGCCCGATTCAGAAACAAGGTTTACAGTCTTTTCTAGGCTCCCCCTATCTCCATTAAGCTTGTCAGTAAAGGGTATTTGTGTTGGCCAGGTGGTTTCTCATAGTTGTGCATAAATGTAGCAGTGGTGAAGAAAATGTTCAGTTGTTTCCTCTGCCTGACCACATTTGCATACTGGTGTACATTAGCTCTTAATTCTGTAGAGGTGAGAATTAAGCCTATTATGGCCTGTTCGCAGTATAAAGATAGTAACCTGTTCTGTCCTTGTCACGTTCTTGATATGGTATGACTCCCGACCTTTACTGGATCGTGTTGCCTTAATAATCCGCTTTACTTCTTCACGGTCAATGGGATTTTGATCCTGTTCTTTGCACCGTATACCAATACACAGTTATGAGCAGTTCATTTTGGGGATCTGAATAAATAAATTAAAAGTAGGTTCACAGGCAAATTATGATCGGGAATGCTTCTGTTTATATTATTTCGTTAAATAATTAGAGTTACCCGAGTGATGTCCATTAAATATTGTTAGATATTAAGACGGAATTTATATAGATGCTATATCTATGTTATTCATTGTATCATGGTGCATAAATAGGTGGTCATTAAAGGCAGGCGGTGACTTACTACAAGTCATATACCATGCTAAGGGACCTTTCCAGTTTATCCGTCAATCATATGAAGTCATTTGCCCTGTGGGTGGGGCTTAGAATACACCTTCCGTATCCTCTGCGTGTCGTAAGAGGCGACTAAAGGAAGTACGGGTGAGGTAACCCTGACAGAAACCTCGAGTGCTGAAGACGGAGGTTCCAGGCCGCACGGGGCACTCTAATAAACCATGGATCCACGCACTTAACGCTTATGATCATGTCGATAGTCACTTACAGGACTGGCGGTATGATCAGCGAACGAAAAGAAGCAAGAGGAAGAAGATATGAAGTCATAATCAACTACGTGACATGGAGTATGACGTATTAATAAATGGCATCATGAATGACAGTAGATAAGTTCGTCACGGGTGCGTAATTGATGACAGACTAAGAGTTGTTGTACGAATTGCAGGTCTTTGCTATTTACTATACACGCTGTTGAATATTTTGAAACTAATTTGACCGGCCGTTGCTCCTGCCATAGGCAGCAAAAGGGGTGCTGCTGCTTCTGGCATAGGCAGCAACAGCACCTAATCAAATTAGTTTTTAAATCTTCAACAGCTTACATGTGTAGTGTGTGTGGAGTTTAGCTAGAGATGGGCGGGGCATAGCTAAAACTGGCTCCTCCATTAGATCTCGTGCTCAAGTGGTGGTGCCGCTTTAAAACGAAAGAACCATGTTAATTTGGCCCAAAAGAGAATTGTAGCAGTAATCTGGCGATGTCCTTCAGCTGTGTCTTAAAGTGACAATTACGTGAGAAAACTTGCGGCGATTGTGGGAATGGCCCTTGACCATACGTATAAGAATTAATTGCCTTTACAATTAGACCATTTTATGCGAACTGTCAGTAAAGGCACCGATAACCGGTGCGCCGGCGCGTAGCTTTTATCATAGCTGATCTTTGTACGTCCTTTTCTCACATAATTGGAACTATCAATCGTCTACTTACTGTCCAATTTGTTTGGACCTGATTCTGTTTGGAAAAAAGAGATATGCCCGAAGAATACATCAGAGACTGGTCATTTCAATCATACTGGACATGTAAATGCCCTTTATTTCTTGGTAGATTAAAAAATATGTTGTTGTAAATTTTGACATTATTCTGAACCTAATTTGACAGGAAACCGTCGCTGTCAAATTGGGTTCAAATTATCCGTGAATCTGTCAACGACTCAACATACAGTTGCTTTGAATTTCAGATTAACAAAACTCGAGGATGAAAAGGTTACGACCGCCTGGAGGCGATTAAACCCATGCTGTTAATCTAGAAGGCGAATGTTCGGTAACAGTGGTTAATGCCCATACCAGCACAACACGTGCGGTTAATATTGCCATAATAATGGCTGCACGTTGCCACTATTAACACGGACGTCGCTCTGACTGCGAAACTCAAAGCTATGGAGAAGTTGGCATAAAGAATAGTCTCCAAAACGTGTACGCATGGCGTAACTGAAGGCCGTTGCTCATGGGGTCAGCACTAGATTATAACAGTGTCATTTGTGAATTCAGAGCAAAATGGGTTTTGACAAAAATTTATTTGCGTGCAAGCGCAGATTAGCCTATTATAATTTAACCCTATCTCTTGTGTTCTTGCTTAGTTCATCGAGTTCTTGATCTTCTTCTTCTTCTTCTTCTTCTTTTTCTTCTTCTTCTTCTTTCTTCTTTCTTGTTCTTTCTTGTTCTTTCTTGTTCTTTCTTCATTCTTCCTTCTTCAACTTATTCTGACTAATAGTGTGTCAAGCGCATCTTCTCCATCAGTTTTCCTTCGATAAACCGCAAACGTGATCATCTGCCATAACTCGTCGGCTGGTAAGAGTGGGGGGGCCTAAATTGTTATTCATCAGAAACTGAATTTATCCAATGACCTTTCAGACACCCGCTTTTCCGTACCCAAAAAGGTACCGCAAGAAATATATGAACTATGGTCAGTATGGATATTTGAACTAGAACCTCGCCTATAGTGCTTTTCGGAGAGATTTTATGGGATTGTATGAATTTGAATGACAAAGGTCAGGGTTGGTTATCTGTTAGTGGTCAAAGCTACACTTTCACATTTTTGACAGAAACGAACTTCCCTTGATCAAAGAAGATCACTCGATATATTAGAAGATACGTGACCATATGCCACCCCATAATGGGAAGGTCATTCCTTGGTGTCCGGATCACGCTCTTATGAGATCAAATTTAGTTTGTGGGTGGGTGGGTGGGAGGGTGGTTGGTTGGTTTGTTGGTTGGTTGGTTGGTTGGTTGGTTGGTTGGTTGGTTGGGTGGGTGGGTGGGTGGGTGGGTAGGTGGGTTGGTGGGTTGGTGGGTGGGTGGGTGGGTATGAGGAGGGGTGGATGGATGAATGGGCTTGCCGTGGGTGGTTCGTTGGGTGGCTGGGTGTATGGGTTTGTGGGTGGGTGGATATGTGGCTAGGTGTGGGTGAGGGAGGGTGAGTGGGTGGATGGGTGGGTAGGTGGGTGGGTGGGTGGTTGGATGGGTGGGTGGGTGGGTGGGTGGGTGGGTGGGAGGGTGGTTGGTTGGTTGGTTGGTTGGTTGGTTGGATGGGTGGGTGGGTGGGTGGGTGGGTGGTTGGGTGGGTGGGTGGCTGGTTGGGTGGGTGGGCAGGTAGGTGGCTGGCTTGGTGGGTGGATGGCTTGGTGGATGGATTGGTGGGTGGGTGGGAGGGAGGCGGACTATTGTGAGCAATTCTCGTTTCGGTTATTACCGAATCACAAATGCGCATCAGAAGAAGACGGGCATGATGTGGCACAAAGGGCGATGAAGCATCTCTATTTTGCAGCATTTTTCTAACATCTTAACCAGATTATTGACGACTGATAAAGCGTCTGTCGAAAATACTAGCTGTGTAATGCATCAAGTCGGCCGATCGCTGTCAATTACCCGGTGCTAATTGGTTTGATTTTCAACGGCTGCACAAAATCCCCATCTTGTGTATTTTTCGCAAGAAGAGAGAAAAATTAAATTACAATCGAAAACGCTTTGTGGTAAACGGCTGATCATTTAGCATGAAGGGGCCGTAAATTAATGGTCTTGACATCTTTACGGTTATGGAGTAAGGTAATTAGATTCGTGAAGCAATATTGAGGAATCATCTCGCTTTCTTACCATAAAGCACATTTACAGTCAAAAGAAAGAGAGATTGCCCAGTTAACGAGATTATCAACGCTCAAAGTCAGGCAACTGTTGAAGTTCTATGTCAAATTTTGCTGGATCAAAAATTGGTGCAATTCGCATGGCTCGTTATAATAATATTTTTGCGCATGGGATATAGCGTGACAGAAAATGGGCATGAAAATAACGAGAATCAATATGAACGTTAGACATAATAAGTAAAAGTGCACCAATTGTCAACACCACAACATAAATTTTCAAAAAGACCTAGAGAAACCTTGGGACAACGAGGTATGCTGTGGGCATAAGGCTGTTAGACGATAAATGCACAATATCTAGGCTATATCTGCAGGCCTAGAGATGTAACCTATATCATGCACTTGAGTTATTATTTGCTGTTTATGGACAGCTTTTACTCCGAATTTGTGTGAATATATACATATATTGCTAATTAACTTTAAAAATCAAATTGGTCTAAAAGGCTTTTGCAGTGGCCTTAAGTAATGCCCATTTACAGACCAAGAGAAGACAATTTTAAACATTTACGACTTGAATGACTGGTTAGATAGTCTGTGACTGGAACTAAGCTCCAATCACGATGAGGCAGACACTCGCATGATATTTCACCGCTATCAATTAGATGAGGTGTTTGACAATGTATGGGTCAAATGACGAATCATCATCCAATGCAAAGATGTGGCTGTTATGATATTAACTATTAATCATTTCTCAACAGCATGCCAGAACTATGGATCCACAAGGGCACACATGAGGTGCCTTCCTCTCCATGAAATATGTAGCATGTTTCAAATAGTATTCCGTTAGATAGCACGTGTCTTTCGTGCTCATATCAGCCGTGATACAGCTGCAGCCGTTTACATGAAGTGCAATGTCGTAATTTTCATCTTGACATAGAGTATCCAGCCAAATCCAGGTTTAGCTATAACCCGCCCATCTTTAGCTAAGCTCCATCTACGTTTCGCCGTGTTGAGATCGACCGATGCCTGAGCTGCCTGAATATTAATTTCCAGAAAACTATACATGTAAGCTGTTGAATATTTTGAAACTAATTTGAATGGGCGCTGTTGCTGGCAGCAACAGCGCTCAGTCAAATTAGTTTTAAAATATTCAACAGCATGTTTATTAAGCAATAAAACATACAATTTGTGCAAAAACACGTAGTCCGCCCTCAATTGAGCGTTCGTGACGAACATATCTACGCCATTCGTGACGGCATTGATTATGATATCATACAGAACGTCACACAGTTGATTATGTCGCCATATGATTGATGGAGCACGTGGAAGGGCCCATCATGCATCAGTCTACCAGCCCGTGCTGTTGGAGATGTATCAACTGCAACATGGGCAGAAAAGGTGTATTCACTATGATCAATGTGGCAAGGAAAGGAAACACCGTGGGTAATTGAACAAGTTGAGAGTAGTAATGAGGAGGAGGCTTTTTGTTTGACTTCACAAGTTACATAATTTCGAGGGGGGGGGGACCTTTATTCCGCATATGTGGAGTCCCAAAAAGGGCGGGTTTTGGCGGGCGTTCTTGTACAAACACGCCCACCAGTACCCACCAGTTTTGGTACTCTGTATATGGGCAATTAAGTCTCAACCCACCCACTCCCCTCGAAATCATGTCACTAGCGAAAGCCAATTAAAGAGTGGGTCTGTCATTCGCCAGCGGCGAATGGCAGTGATGATAAAGATAGTTCTAATTATTGATTGTTCTTTTAATTTTCAAAATGGACTCTTTTATTTAAGATATTATGAAATAAACTTTTAAATGTCTATTTTCGTTGACTCCTTCTCTTCTGAATCCAGCAAATCCTGTACAACTGTTGATTTACCCATGAAGTATATGTCTTGCTGCACTCACACAGTCGCACTATGAACAGTGTATATACCCTACAATAGTAAGCGTCCGAAATGTTATGCGTAAGGCTTAACAAAACAGTAACGCGAACGCATAGAGCATTTACAGGCATAACTTCAAAAATCTTTTAAAAATATGCTGAAATAGTCTATGTTTCTAGCACGACGTCTACTGTGACTTTTGGTTCCACTGCCCGCCCAAGCTATACCACATTAGCTAGCGTGACTTACCTCAATTGAAGTGCATGAGTAATTCCGCCTGTTCCCAGGCGATTGCTGCTCTGACATCCACGAGGCAACGTGTGAGCATGCCAGGTGTGTATCTCGCACCAGGCACGCATTCCGCTCCAGTACAGCTCGCCCTTCAACGGTGGCGTCAAAAACATAGCACCAACACCAACACAGTTTTATCTACATTCCAAATCGTTAATATTCAATATTTTAACACAACTTTTTCAGAAACGTACTTAAACCCATGGGCTAGTGAGTCCAGTGGAGTGGGTTTCGATTTTCAGTCTATATGATGAGCTTTACGAATTTGTGCAGTGCTCTCATCGCCGGTATTGCCCCATATTTGAGCACATAGTGCACATTTAGCTGGGTTGTCTTAGCACAACATTTACATTTAAACAGATTTTTGCAATATACTAGTACATCCAGTAGAAACATTGAGATTTTCAATGTTTAAATCATGAACTTTACTATTTTTTCGTAGGGATGTAAAGTAGCTATTTTGCAACTTTTGGGCAAAATATCAGTGTGACAGTAAATAAAAAGTTGAAACTTTGAAACACAAGTGTTGTGCTATATGCCATTGTAAACAGGAAAATATCTGTCACAAACTAATCGTTTCTAGGATGTCAAATGTTTCTCACATGAGTGTGCCATGCACTCAACCCACCTCGTTGCAGCTCACGCTACCACGGTGGTAGCGCTAGTAGCGGCGGATTGGCTCGTAGGCCTGAGTGCAGTGCCAAGTGACAGCCAGAGAAAGGAGTTGGCCATTCTAAGCCATGTTTCTGAACATTCTTAAACATGTGTACCTACTTTTCAAATAGTTAATATTCAATATTTTAAGACGAATTTTTTTGGGGAAATATACCTAAAACACCACCTTAGCGGAATCAGTGGAAATATTTTCGATTTTACCAGATTTAACAATATTATAAGCTTTATCGATTTGAGCAGTGACCTCAATGCTTCCGCAATTTATTCCATTTTAAACCACCACAAGAAACGGACGTTAATTCTATATGGCAAGAGAATTTAGACCGGCTTAGTTAATCAGATGAATGGCCCTACGGCAGCATATAACATCTTTCCGAATAAATGAGCAACTCACTGCAGTTTAAACCACCAAAACTACTGGATGTGTATTTTATATGCTATTTAGAATTTAGAGAGGCATAGTCATTCGAGAGCTTTCCACTACATCATCATAAAAAACATCTTACAAAAAATAAAAAATGTACTTAAGTTTAAACTTCCCAAGTGAACGGACATGCATTTTATATGATGTGTGAATTTAGTGAGGCATAGTCGATTAAAAGATATCCACTACATCATGAAAAACTACATCACAAATAAATACACAATTCACTCTAGTTTAAACCGCCAAAGTGATGAGATATGTATTTTAACTGCAGAGATATTAGAGTGGCCAGTGTGTAATACATATGCGAAGTGTGCATATACTCAGTGAGAAAAATCTTGACTTGTAACTTGAGTGATTTGTAAATTTAGCCTATGATCATTTTGTCAAGACGTAAATGTTCGGAATGTGGTTCAACTTATTAATTAATTATTAATTATATTCATATTCTGAAAACGCACACACAGTGGCATAAGATCCGATTCCATAGTAACGAAGATAATGAACATATAGACAATGAAGAGAAAGAAACAATGGCGTCTGAGTGTGAAGACAAAGACGACGAAAAAGCCAAATGCTATCAGGCGCTATTAACCATACTCCAAGATGTTTACCATCCCAGCAGGCACATGACGTTGTTTCAACGTTGAATCCACGTTGAAATCACGCCATGACATGATTTCAACGTAGATTCAACGTTAAAACAACGTCATGTGCCTGCTGGGATGGCTTACACAATAAACAATTCGTGTTGGAAGAGTAGGTGGATGGCGAAGAAAAAGTACCTAGCAATGGTGTAGATGATGATTGTATTTTCATATATACTGATGTTTTGATTTCAAAGTGTACTGGCATAATGCTACAGTGCAGAAGTTTAGCTCCTAATTCATGAGTACATACGTAGCAACCGAAATGTGGTCACTGATGAGGCCGATGATGATAGTGATGCGGAAACAGTTGGTAAAGTTAATAATAGCGATGCTGAAAATATGGATATTCCTAATGCGCAAGGTATCAAGCTACTTACTGGATAATGGTTCTCTACAACATGGAGTATTTGTTTGTACTATTAATACAAACCATTTGTTTATCTTCTGGAATATTCCAGTCAATATAAAGTGTGGATATACATGAAAAATATCCTGTTTGTTTAATGTCAAGTTTTAAACACACATTTAACTTGTATTCTAAAATCTAGTTTGCGTGGGTGCTTGAGCTGGCGGGAGTATGGCCACACATACCTGCGCAAAATTCTTCCAATGGGGTTTTACATCCTCCTTTGTAGCCACAATGTGGCCGGAGTGTGGCCGCTATATTACGTATGCAGAACCCTATTACAAGTGCTGTTAGCATTGGAGGTTCTGGCCATATATCTGTGCTTGCAGATGCAGTACAGGCACACTGAGGCCGAACTCCAGATGCACTGCGGCCGCATGCATAGGCGTATGGCCAGAACCATCAAGCCATACTATTATTTGCAATATGATTTTGCATACATAGTATAGCGGGCAAAGTGGGGCCGAAGTGTGCCTGATACACTATGTATGTAAATTCACATTGAAAATGATGTTATGGCTTGGGGGTCCTGGCCACGCATCAATGTGACATGCGTGTGCAGTGTGCCTGCACTGCATTCGCAGTACGGTCATATATGTGACTCCAGCCACACTGTGCCTGCACTGCAGCTGCAGTCATGGACATTCTAACTTCCATTTGCGATTCTACACATAGTGGGTTGCGCCCGAACAGCACCTCATTTATTAATTATATTCTGAAAACTCACCGCAACATATTCAATATCAGCGATTTGACAAGTAGATAAAGCTATGCAAGAGTTTTCAGAAAAAATGTCATGTCTCGTGCTGTCCAGTGGCTCTGCGTTCTTGTGTGTGGGAGCTGCGCCGCACCAATAACGAGACCAATCTGGGTTTAGCAGCACCAGCCGCCATGGCAGTATTAGTGTTTAAACCATAGTATATTTCTGCATATTTTCCAAAATGTTTGTAAGTTATGCCTGTAAATAGCCTATGGAATCATGCTACTATTTAATTAAGCTTTCCTAATAGCAACATCGAAGGTTACTATTATGCGGTTTACTGTTAGGTGCATAAAACTATGTTATCAGACTGCTTCTGTTAGTAGCCATTGGAAAGGTGATTACACTCTGTAACAAAGCATATTTCTACAGATTTAACGAAATGTTTACACGTTTGTGGGGGAAAATGTAATATACAATGATTTTACTAAATATAATCAACAGGAAAATATGTCTCTGACTTTTGACTGTTCCACTAATTCATCGCTACAGGGAGGATCAATAATGCGTGCTTGCGTGCTTGCGTGCTTGCGTGCTTGCGTGCTTGCGTGCTTGCGTGCTTGCGTGCTTGCGTGCTTGCGTGCTTGCGTACGTGCGTGCGTGCGTGCGTGCGTGCGTGCGTGCTTGCGTGCTTGCGTGCTTGCGCGCGTGCGTGCATGCGTGCGTGCGTGCCTGCGTGCGTGCGTGCGTGCGTGCGTGCGTGCGTGCGTGTGTCTATCGCTACAGGTATAATCGATAGTTTATGCAAGTCTATCACTCAGCCAATCAGATTACGAATCCATCGCTACAGGGGTAATAAACAGTTTGATTGACAGGTGTACCTATAATCTATTGACGTCTATTGGTACAGTCCTAATCAATAATTCTGTATCTACTGCTCAGCCAATCAGATTACGCATCCATTGCTACAGGGGTAGTCGGTAATAGGATGTTTTGATTAAGAGATGTGGCTCATACAACTAGTGGACTCTGGCTCTGCTGCTCGGTCTGTGACATGTAAATGCGCATGACATATACTTTACAGGTATATCAACAGATTTACAGGATTCGGAAAAAGAAGAAGAGGAAACAATGAGCATAGGTATTTTCAGCCTGTATTTTATGACATCAATAGTATAAAACCACGGTACCCATTTGAAAATCTTTTAAAGCAATAAGTAGAACTGTCTTTCTCACCACTTGCTCATCAGTGCTATTAACTGTATGGTGGGAAATAGATGCACTTTTTGATTGGCTCTCACAAGTCACGTGATTTCGAGGCCTGGGGCGTAATTGTGCACATATTGATTGCCAAAAAGGGGAGGATTCTTGTGGGTTTATTTATACAAGGACGCCAACCAGAACCCTCCCTTTTTGGCACATCATATTAAGCCCCGTCTCCTAGAAATCACGTGACGTGTGATCACCAATCAGGTATCGTGACTATATACACCCATTGCTACAGTTGAAGGATATGATGGCGACTAAAGACAGGAGTATTGCAAAATTGCTAGCATATAGAATCAAGTTTCACGGAGACAAGACGGACAAGTGATCAATTTGACAAACACATATTTGAATCCAATCCTGTCGCCCACATAAAACAAATCACCAACTCCGTTGCCTATGCACCAAGATATGGGTTGCGCATGTCAAGATGTGATCTTGGAATGAAGTCTACAAAAAATTTAGCAGGTCCATAGAAAAATTTACTTGTGGAAAGAGATGAAAGTAATGAATGTGATAGAAGTGGAGAAACTGATTGAGACAGGTAGGCAAATTGTGGTCATATGGTATACACATTAAAGTCTTGGATCCCTTCTTGTTCTTATTTCATTGGAAAGTACGACGATAGCAAACCAATCTATGGGTTTATTTCCTAGAAAACGTGCGTTTAATAGAAATGTATGAATATATGCTATGTCAGAAAGAATCCCCATACATGCGAACAAGAGTGTGTAAGATCGTAGTTAAGTACTCTCAATAATGTATCAGATAAGCAGCTTGCTTCTCAAGTATGTATCTAAGCAATGCTCTTCAAAATACAGTTAAATGATATCTTCTGTATTCTCCTGATATGAAGGACTATTATTTTAAACATAATCTATTTTATCTATGTATTTAGTAATTATATGCTTGAACCCACTGATGGAAAAATAGATATTTCAGACCAGAAAATATCAATACTGTATTACAAGGACACTTTTTAAGACAAAACATGCATTTTAGTAGAATGTGCTGTTAAAATATGGTTCACCTCAGACTCCACCAGGGCGCCACAAATTCATAGGTTTTTTGGAACTGCAACAGATTAAAACACCAAAAAGGGGTTTGAAAGCAATCGCTACATGATGTGAAATAGTCAAACAACCTACAATGTGTTAATGAATAACACCGTTAAGTAGTACGTACTTATTTCTACCGGCAAGAGGCGGGGTGGGGCGGATTTATCACGGATTACGTAACTAAAATGACCATTATTGCCATAAAGAAAGTAATTATCTAACACTCTATGGTTTTTAGCTGTTATCTATGGTTTTAGCTGTTATTGCAGTGATGACTAGTTTGAAATAACGATTGTTTATCTGAATTGGAATTTTATGTACGTTTACATGTGTTCTTTATAAAACGTCCCACAAAACTGTACTACTTTCCAGGGCCACAACATACATATATATAACTAGTACAAGACGTGGATTATGACGTCATATGATGGATGGATAAACTTGGGAGGGTATATTACATATTGTGACGACGAAACTGTGTTCTTAAACATCCACAGCATTTACGCATATGTCTATAAGATCAGTTAATGTGCTATCTTTCCAAAGCTGTCCAGTTGATTGACTCAGTGTCCGAAGCTGTCCAGTTGATTGACTCGGTGTCCGAAGCTGTCCAGTTGATTTACTCAGTGTCCGAAGCTGTCCAGTTGATTGACTCAGTGTCCGCAATAGAAGTCATGAACCATAGGACATGTCTCAGAGCACGGATGGAGCCAATCTGCCACTCAAGCACATAACGTCGTAGTCGAATACGTCACTAGTTAGCTGACGTCACAATCATAATAACGCATCTACCTCCGTTACAATCCTCGAAACGGCTGTCAAGTGTACGAAGTGTGTGGCTTTGATGCGGTTACAATTTAATAAACATACTGTTGAATATTTTGAAACTAAATTGCCTGGAAGCCGCTGATGCCTCTGGCAGCAAGAGGTTCATGTCAAATTATCCTCAAAATCCTCAAACGCTTACTTTTATGATTGGCTTGAAGATAAAACTCTGAGGCCGATGTTCTCACTAGAGAGTTAATCAAGAATAACGCCACATTTCAGTATTTCGTTATTCCTGATTACGCCTCTAGTGAGAACACGGCTGAGACTAGACATGATTGAAAGTCTTAATAACTATTTGTGATTATTTTTTTCAACAAATTCCCCTCTACTTATTTGGACGATTTATCCACGCATTACAGTGCATTGGTAAGTTAATATATCTCCTAAGATAAAAAAAAAATCGAAATATGCAGTTAGTTACAGTACAGCCGTGTTCTCACTAGAGACCTAACCCGGAATAACGCCATTCCTCACCATGGCGGTACGCCGATTAAGTCTATAGTGAGAACACGGCCTAAGAAATGTTCTACTGAATATTTTGAATAGAATTGGATTGGAAGGCATTGCTTCCTAAGGCACCAATGTCTTCCTATTCAATTATATTCAAAATATTCAACAGTATGTGGTCTTTTCATTTTGGACACATGTTAGGTTATTTCTAAGCTGTACTCTCTCAATAATTGCGAATCAAACCATATGCATCAAATCAGCATGGCTCCCGTAAAATACAGTACAGCTAAGAAATAAGTGTAGATGTTTCCTAAACAAAAAAATGCAGTAATGGTCTCCAATCAAATTAAATCCCAACTAGTCAACAGAAGAATTCTTTCCTCGTGTTCAAAATTACATTAATTAAAATATTTCTGCTTTTCTTTTTGGAAACACATTTAACATAATTATCAGATGTACTGTAATGCCATCGAGTATAACGGCCACCACCCCAACACACCCCCACTCACCCCCTTCATCTCTAAACCACACCACCCACAACCCATCCACCCACTCCAACCCTACCCTTCACCCCACCACACCCCACACCCCTCCGCCCAGCCCTACCGAAAAAGACTACCACCCACCCCACCCCCTCCCCAACCCTTCATCTTCAAACATTGACTGACGTGATAATCTAAACTCAAAGCAATGCCGTGTCAGCGACTGTCGCTTATTTAACGTGTTCCTTAACGTGTACCTCGCCATCATAGAAGCGATATAAAACGCAAGCTGGCTGATAACGCTCATTATAGCATAGCCCTCTGTCTCCGCATCCAGACGCGTCTCAGACGCAGGGTCAAGCGAACGCAGACATATCTATCCTCATACAAAGACTCTGTTTTTTTTAAAACTGTCAGATATCTTATAACACAGAATGCTCACAGATTGATACGAGTGGTATGGTTACTTTATGAATTTGAATGCAATAAGGATCCTATGGTTGTATATAAAATATGTGTGCAATTTATTTTATAATCTTGTCAAGATTCCAACTGTAACTTGATCAATGGAACTTTTGACCTCAAGAGAATGCGAGATTTTGTAAACACGCCAGATAGGAAATGGACTTTTTCACTTCTTTTCTTAGCTATGCCTCACCCATCCCTAATCAATCTCCACCCACGCTTTGTCCGTGTTGTAATCAATCGATACGTGCACTCTCTGAAATATCAATTTCCAGAAAACTATGCAGGTAAGCAGTTGTATATTTTTCAAAGTAATTTGACTGCGTGTTGTTCCCATGGCAACCACAGCACCCAGTGAAATCAGTTTCAAAATATTCAACAGAATGTTTATTAAATGGTAGACAAAAGTTGTACAACGTGTACACCTATTAAGCGTTAACGACGGACTAAATAGACTCATTCCTTCCATAATTAATTATGACGTCATCCTACACGTCATTTGGTTGATTATGACGTGATATGACGTCATATGATGGATGGATAAGTTGGAAAGGGCCATTGTCCTAACAAATCTATCATAAGAGGCATTAGGTGCATGAATCTTACACGTCATTCACACAAGCGCAACCAGAGATCACTAAATAATCCTCGACCATTCTGCACATTTCGGATTTTCCTTTTCGAATTTTTCGTCCGGATCGATATCACGGGTAAAAAATTAGACTTCACGGTAACGGCATTTAAGCGGAGTCATTTCCGTTTTCGGTTTAAGACGCAGTAACTATCTTCCTAGAAGGCAGGCTGATCACAATATGTAGGCTATGAATTTGAATAAAAACGCCCCCCACCCCATCCCTCTCCCTCACCCCAGCCACGCCCCCACCATATCATCATTATATACATACCACTGTGTCAAACACAATCATATTTCAAATATCCATCATCACTTACATTAGCAATATTACATGTACTTGCGTAGTCTGTATAAATATTGATGTTCCTGTTTGCTTAGCCCGTAACACTCCAATTCATTGAATGACAATGGGCCTTTCCACTTTATCCATCCGTCATATGACGTCATGATTAACTTACGTGACGTGTAGAATGTCATCATAATGATATGACTTCATTATGACATCATGAATGACGTAGATAAGTACGTCACGAACGCATGTTTGAAGACGGACTATCATCGTGACTATGCGTTGTTGT
The DNA here is from genome assembly GCA_034401795.1 of Chaetoderma sp. LZ-2023a. Lineage (NCBI taxonomy): Eukaryota > Metazoa > Mollusca > Caudofoveata > Chaetodermatida > Chaetodermatidae > Chaetoderma > Chaetoderma sp. LZ-2023a. The sequence goes on from CM067367.1 coordinate 27,666,705, forward strand.
ACGAATTGTACGTCTTTACTATTTAATAAATATTATGTTGAATATTTTGAAACTAATTTGACTTGGCGGTGTGGCAGCAACAGTACCGAGTCAATTAGTTACAAAATACCCAATAGCTTACCTGTATGGTTTTCAGGAAATTGATAGTTAGGGCATTCAGGGATCGATCAAGCCCAACACGGCGACGTGTTGGTGGAGCTTAGCTAGAGGTGGGCGGGGCACGTTTGATGGATCATACAATGTCCGTTATATACAGGTGTATCGGTATAAGCTATCTGGCCATGTGGCAAATTTAACAATTTCAAACCGATTCCGAACTCCGCATCCTATTCCCGAGGATTGTACCGTGATTTAGTTCTATCTCATCTAACATCTAACGAAGAATTCACCATATAACCAAGCTACGTTTGGAAATGACAGTGTTTTAACTAATTTTTCAACAATGTAATAATAGGCTTAAAAAATAATAATTATTGAAATTTTTGCTGTGTGTCAAGCTATGAAATTTGAACACGAAATTATGTTTTATATGAATAAACAGTCCAGTAAAACTCAGGTAACACCCTAAAAGACAGACAGCGTCCTAAAATGGATAGATTCTATCCGTAACTCAACTAAATATCGTCAGAATCAATTATGTCCAGCTAGGCAGGCAGACGTGCCAATCAAAATGCATACAGGTACTGAATGATGTATCTAGGTCCGCCAGGGTCATTTTAAAAATCTGTCAAGTGTACGAAGCCAGTGTATGCCTTTGATGGATGTACTATATCTGTTGGATATTTTGAAAGTAATTTGACTGGGCGCTGTTGCTGCCATAAGCAGCAACGCGCCCAATCAAATTACTTTCACAATACTCAACAACTTACCTGCATTACCTTGATACTAAGATACTGGGAATTCAGGGTTCGGTCGATCCCAGAACGAGAAAACCGTGGGCGGCACTTAGCTAGTAATTGGCGGGGCATAGCTAAAATGGGCGGAGCATAGCTACAAATGGGCGATACATAGCTAGAAATCGACCCTTTTATTGTGACGTCAAACTATGACGTCAGTTCAAGTGTCCATGTTTGTATTATGATATGAGATCAAATATGTTCTTAGATACAAATTTGGCGTTACTGTTTGGTGTACGCTTCGTGACGATGATGTTGACGAAGCACTGCGTGATATTTACTACCATGCCACACATCGGTAAACATTCAGATGCATTAGGTATTTATATCCGTGTAAACAAGCACATGGTTAGTGTTAAGAAAAACAAACGTATCCTTAGTCTGGGGTTCTAGTCAGGTGCCGCCATTACAGGTCGCGTGTCAGTAACATTGGGGAGGATCTTATCATGAGTCTGGAGCCAGATCCCGTAGCCCAAATGTCCCGTCCCGGGAGGCCTTCGCCATCATCATAAGCGGCTATTTGCTGAAAGAGATTGTATCGACTATAGCCAATTAATCGCAATCCGATACCAGAGCGCGGTTTGCGTAAAATCAGCTCCGCCTTTTCATGCCAACCGATGCTCTGATTGGTTAAATCGGCGTTTATTGGGTAATCTCGCCGGCGCGTGACAGCGCGAGATTGGCAGTAAATCACCTAGTCTTCCCACTACTCCCGTCAGCTTTTATAAACGATTTACTCGCGAAGGAAGACATAAAATCCAAAGTGTCTGCTCTGAATGGGAAGAAGCATCGCTTTTAAACTACAGACCACCGCCGAAGGAGGTTTTAAATTGTTTGCTGATTTCCCTCAATAGCATTGTCGAGGTAACAGTGGGAGAGCAAATGATCTACCAATAAGAGGTATATAAAATCCATCAAGCGAGGGCTCGGACAGTATTCAATAGAAGTCAGGAAACGTTTAAAGCATAGCCTATTGACAAATAGAAATCAAGTGTACTTTGTCAGGAGGAGTTCTCAAGAGGAGTAGCATGCCAGGACTATATTGATATACAAGTACTCGTCGAGTGGATATCAAAGTTTGTTAGTCTGTTGAGTGGACGATCACTATGTCGCTGAACGAGCATCAGCAACAACAACAACAGCAGCATTGTTTAACAGGAATTTCTGGGCCAAAACAACAACTTTCCATGAAAGCCGCGTCGTTCTCTATCGCTGCCATTCTTGGCAAACGTCCTGAATCGGACATAGAAACTCCAGCATCCCCGAAATCACCAGAATGTATCGAACCAGAAGCCGGTAAGAAACGTATAAAATATATAATTAAACAAAATTTAATTAAAAAATGTTACATTGACCTATCTGTATGTTTTGGGTCGTTTCACTAAATTAACTAACATCGTTCAATTTAATCTGGGCGCATTGCACCAGCGCATTGCCAGCCATGAAATTATGTTGTCAGTGGAATTCTACCTTCTGTAAATCTGCAAAGGCATTTTCATGGTTTATAAGATGGCTGTTCTTTAAGACTTACGACCATAAGTGTTAACGAACCACCATCTTTGGGATCCAAAATACCAAAATGGTTTCTTTCGTAATCTACATACATAAATAATCCATTGTTTTTTTAAAACACCGTCGCATAATATTTGTTTTAGCCATCTGCATGAACTGTTGTAGTCTGTATGTTGATTTATGATCTCGGCTTAGTTGTTGAAACATACAGGGTAGCTCAGGAGTATCAGTATTTGTTTGCAAAATAAAATAAAACGTACAGTTAAATATTTTGGACTTAATTTGATTGGAAGCCATTGCTGCCTACGGCAGAAATGACTTCCAATCAAATTACGTCCAAACTCTTCAACACAGCATTTCTTACATCGCATTCAAAATTGTACTACCTATCATTTTCTGGGGTTGTTTTGTGTTGGACGCATTAAGTTATTACTGGGATATACTGTTAAACGCGGAAAAACATGGACCACGTAATTAATAGTTATTATTAATTGCTTTAGGAAGGATTTTCCCACGTTGATAGCGGAACCCATAGGGAACCAATTAACCCAGTGTAGCATAAATATTTGCATTCTTTAACATGTCTATATTTTAATTACTATACATTTTAAAATCTAATTTCACTTTACGATAAATACATCATACTTCCGGTGAACGTATTGGTTATATCTAGTATCTGAATTCCTATCAAATAATAACAGGTATATTTTTTTTTAGAAAATGTGTTCTTTGAAACCTTTCAATGCATAAGACAAGTCCCTACGATGTTCGATTTTCAATAAGAAATTAGTTTAAAGATAGTTGAGATATTATAGATGAATTTAAAGCCGTGTTCTTACTAGAGACTTAACCAGCGTAACGCAATACTGAGGTATGGTGTCACTCCCGATTAACTCTCCAGTGAGACCACGGCCTAAGATCTATTAAAAAAAATATTTTAAGATTTACGAATTTAAAAACATTAACAAATATCTCATTGTGTGCATAACATATATCGGAATTAATGTGATCATGGCTTAAAGCACCGGTATCCTAAAATTATCAGGCCTGATTGATATCGTTCGGTATAACCATTATTTTAAAATTTTCTCTGCCAGGAATTAAAATTAGTGTGGTCTGTGTTAGTTTGTAAATGATTTAAATAAAGCATTGCAATGCCAGCGTCTCAACTTGAAGACAACTATACAGGAAATTGGTTAAATATCGTGAAAATAATTTGATTGTTTCTAAGCGGACAGCTACAGTTAGCAGTCGAGTTTCAAAATACTCAACGTGATATTATTTGCATCATACAGCAATTGTGGTTCCCGGTCTATATGAGTTAAACCATTAATAAAAGGGTACGATTATTGTGTTGAGTGATCGCGGTCAATTATTTAAAACTAATCGTGATTACTCGATTAATCGGCTTGGATACAAATTACCAAGCCATAACAACAAAAGAATACCAATGGCGAAAATTGCAATGGTGTTTAAAAAAGCAAGAGAAAAAAATAGTCGTGAAAAAGTATCACAGGAAAGCCTAGCTCGATTCTCGAGCTAGGTATTCCACTAATACATTTTCAAAAATAGTCTTTACTTGCCCTGCAAATGGACATCCATTCACTAAGCAAAATGCAATTTTTCGTGACCGATCTCATTAAAAAGTAATTGAAAGTTAGGTTTTGAAATATTTTATGCAATAGAAAATATTCACGAGTATTCGATTATTTAAATTTTAATCGTATAAATTCACGATTTTAAACATAATCGCGATTTTCGATTTAATCACGTAATCGCGCCAGCCTAACAGTTAATAATGATAGCATCATTCACACGGTGGTACTTTCTACAAGTAGCTGTATTGTGTTTGGCCAGCTCTCGCGCATAAATGCGCTGATCAAGCTTATTTTCGTACGAAAGCTTTTCAGAATAAATGCAAATACTCAGAAAACGGACATATTTGATTCCTTCTCTCTCAATTTAAATCTCAATTTAAAATTTCAAATTGTTAATAAATAAAATAATTGTTATTGTTTTCAGTCAGCCGACCAAGTAGTGTCAGCAGCGTGGATAGTATCAACGTAGACGTGACCGTAACGGACGATTTGAGTCCTGAAATCGTGAAACAATCCAATTCTCCTGAACTCAAACGTCGGTCTTCCAAAACTTCCGTGGTGTCGAAAAGCAGCAACGGAATCAGTTCTGGAACCGGACATCCGGATATGGGTTCCATAAAATGTAAACTAGACACTAAAGATCTGTGGGATAAATTTCATGACCTGGGAACAGAGATGATAATAACGAAAACTGGCAGGTAAGATCTTAAATCGTATTTGTATTCCGTTATTCCTCAAATTGTTCAGGAAAATATGAATTTTCTCATTGAAAACGTTGACTGAAAGACAAACAGAAGATTAAAAAAATCTATCATAGTAATCGAGCCAGTCATTCCAGTGGTAACTTTTTAAAAAGTCTACACTTGATCTGAAAATGGACATTATTCATCATCGCTTCAGAAGTTGTTTTGGCCAACTTGTGGGGTGACAGGTATGCTTCAGCATTCACTTAATTATTTAACCGTTTAATGACTAAATTTGGTTAAAAAAATCCAAATATTTCCTAATTGAATGCCAAGATAAGACTGTTTTTGAAAATTTACAACTGGAATGACTGGCTCGATTACCGGGCCAGTCATTCCAAATGTAAATTTCCAAAAAATAGTAATCTCTTGGCATGCAAATGGACATTCATCAAGACCTCTGTAGAGGGCGGCTTCGTCATGAGCGCGTTAACTTCGTATGGATGATGATGATGATGATGATGATGTCTGTTTCTATTTTAAATTATAGTATTAGTATATAATAGTATTCTTAATTATTTATAAAAAGCATATCAGTGTGTAGATTATCTAAGTTTTATAGTATATTATATCAAAACTAATAATTTTGTATCGTAAGTCATGAAGAAAAATACCTGCCAATGCACGTAAGTGGAGAAAGATAATTGTTTTGAATCGGGTATGTGGCTGTAATTTCACGATCGTGTCATATTGTCTCTGGTGTATATTTATTGGCATCTTAAAACGTAGATCACATTTTACCACGTAAATTGTATAACTTCATTAAACGAATTTCCGTTAAGCTATTCACAAGTTTCTCCGACACACAATTATCTATGACACTATTGCACGAATTAATCTACTGCAAACATCATTTCCTGTTTTCCTTTTTGCAAGTTCCACCCTAGAAATCATTGGTTCCCACTTTCAAGAAAATTCCACAGGAATGTTATTATATATTTTGAACCTACTTTGACTTGGGGCTGTTGCTGCCATAGACAGAACCGCCTCCCAGTCAAATTACTTTCAAAATAGTCCACAGGACATTCCCTACATGTATGTTATACCGAAATTGCCAATTTTGGGTTTATGAAATATACAGGGTTAAATAAAGATTTATAAACTCTATTCAGATGGCAATCAGTTGACTGTTTTCATGAATGGAAGGAAACCATCTCGCTGACAGAGACTTAATTTTATGTGATCCGATTTCATTCATAAACCCACAGTGGTCATGTCAGTAGCTAGCTGAGAACTTGATAGAGTAGCAGACAGGGCGATCCTTTTAAATTAAACAGTTTATTCTAACTAAGGGAATAATGTATTTGTTTATGATAAGACTCTACTCCCTTTATTAAACCAAATTAAAATTATGCATTTTTTTTACAATTTGCAAACAAGCCATCACAGCCAGACGCAACAACATCCACGCAAATTACCAGCAAAATATACACCGCGTTTTGAAAACCTTTTTGAAACCAGGATTAGATTTCAGAATGAAATGGCTTCAGGACTCGTCAGTCATTCAATTGTGTATTATTTCCGACTCTACAAACATCAAGTCTCTAGGTGCCATTTACTGATTTGTGTGAAACTGTAATATGATATGTGTTGCAATAATAAAACTGCGACACAAGACATCAACGGGATGTGTGTGTGTTCTCCTTAGAAAGCTGGGGAGTGCTTCTTGCTGTTACTTCTACAAGCCCTGAGCCAGATTGATAACGCTGTCCTTTCGAGTTTATGTCGACAAGTCCTTTGGCGAAGAATAGGCCCGAGTGCATCTCCTGAAAACGAATATTCACAGGGTATCATTGATACAAACGCGGAACATTCAAGGATCCGCTCAGTGGGATGTCTGATCCGTCATTTTGCCGGTAAAATCAACAGTAATTTTCCCCGTATAAGTTTAGACCGCGTTGGCGTCGTACCCAGCGGTGAGGGAATTGTTCGCGAGACAACTAGAAAACTCTCAAAAAGGAAGAAAATTACCAGTTCATTCGCTCAACGTTCAAAAGAAATGTAAACACGAGACCGAGCTTCTCTCGAATCGATTTGACAAGTGGCAAATTCAATGAGGATCTTGTAAATTCGTTCGCGCCCGGGGCGAATTTTAACGCCCGTATCAGGAAGGCAATTTGCTAGATTTGCGATCTACAAGGCAGATAAGCTTGTATCATTGAAGTCACCTGCTCCCCTCACAAACTACGATAAATGATTTCGTAACACAAATTGCCTAATCTTCAACACGGCTGTCGCTCTGGAAGTGAAAATTAAAAGCCTGCTCTGAATCAAAAGGCGCGAATGGAAGGAGGAGATGAACACTTTCGACTATTCATGGCGTAGTTTGTTACGCAGGATGCCACGCTATCGTATAACCAACTTGCTTCGATATGTAGGAATCCAGCTATTCCCCGCCCATCTCTAGTTACGCTCCAGCCACGCTGCGCCCGTGCTGGGCTCGATCGATCCCTGCGCTCCCTGAATCACAATCTTAAAGAAAAAAAATACAGATAAGCTGTTGAATATTTTGAAACTAATTTGACTGTACGCTGTCGGCGCCTGTGACAGTAACAGTGATTTATGTTTATTAAAAAGTAAAGACATACAATTCGTAGAGCAACGCTTAATCCATCATGAACTAAATGTTCGTGACGAACTAAGCTACGATATTCATTACCTATTTGATTAAGACGTCAGTCTACGTGATGTAGTTGATTATGACGTCATATGATTGACTGAGAAACTGGAATCCTCCATTAACAAAGAGCATTAAGTAAAGTCCAATTAGTGCGTTGAAAATATAATTAATTTCTCTGAATATTGTATATCTCTAAGTGGACCTATTACCAATTAACCAATCGCTGCTAAGCTGCATAGTATAATAAGTTTATATATCGTCTGAAGAGTGCTTTCAACTTTTTATCCTCAAATTTGTTAAGAAATGTTCATATTTCTCATAGAGAATGCCAATTTGCAAACAATGAAGACTATTTCGAAAATTTACAACTGGAATGACTGGCTCGATAACCGAGCCAGTCATTCCAGTGATAAAATGTCAAAAATAGTCTTCACTTGCTCTGCAAATGGACATTTGCTATGGGAAAATTGAAATTTTCTTGAACAAATTCGAGAGTTTCCAAATAAAATAAAAAACCCCAAAAACATGTTAGTTAGCAAGAAATGTTATGTTGAATATATTGAACATAATTGCATTGTGTCATCCACTCCAATTACGTTCAAAATAGTCAACGGTACTTTTTATTTTTGTTCTTGGGCACATGTTAAATTATTTTTAGCTGTAAGTATCTAAATCCGTGTTCACACTACCGAGTTAATCTGGAGTAACGCCATACGTCAGTATGTCGTTACTCCGGAGTAAGTCTCTAGTGGGAACACGGCCCAAGTATCACAACTCGTGCATGTCTGCTTTCCAATCAATGTACTGTGATTACCTGGTTGAAATGAAGAAATCACTTAAGTTCAAACAGCTAAAAAAACCTATTTCACTACTAATTATATTAATATTTATCTTAACAAATTCTACACCTGCGAAAAAATTACTGCACATTTAATACGCCAATCAAGTTCCACATTGACATTTTTATTTGCCGTTCTCCGCATATTCCCACGATCGATAACCAATAGTTTGAAGGGATTATTCTTATTCCACGCGTGTCATAACGACACTGGTTTGATTTATATGACAATTGACAAGTCACGAATAATCACGCTTAAATCAATTGTCGAAAGCGCAATTATTTTCTACGCAATAACACGCATAGCGTGTGGCGTTAAGCTTATTGTTGTGTGTTTTCGGTTTATTTCGGATTCTCTTTTTTGCAATTGATTAAGATTGATAAAAGTATTGAGCAATAGTGCCGAATAATGGACTTTTCCAGTTCACCCATCAATCGCATGACGTCATACTCAAATACTTGCCGTGTAGGCTGACGTTATGATCAATAACGTCATGAATAACGCAGATACGTTCCTCACGCACGCATACTTAATAACGGACTAAGCGTGTCTGTACGAATTGCATGCCTTTGCTATTTAAAATAAAAAGTAATATACATGCTGTTGAATATTTTGAAACTAAATTGACTGGGCGCCGTTGCTGCCATAGGCAGCACCAGCACCCCGACAAATTAGTTTCAAAATACTCAACAGCTTATGTCTCCAGTTTTCTGGCAATTGATAGTCATGGAGTTCAGGGATCGATTGATCCCATCACGGGCGATGTGTGGGTGGAGCTTAGCTAGAGATGTGCGGGTAATAGTTAAAATGTCAGCGTATGCACTCGTTCATTTGAGTGATTTTATTATTCGTTATTATTATTATTATTATTATTATTATTATTATTAACACCCAATATCGTCATTTCAGACGGATGTTTCCAACAGTGCGCTCGTCGTTCACGGGACTAGAACCAGAGACTAAATACCACGTGTATATGGACATAGTTGGCGTGGATCAAAAACGTTACCGGTACGCCTATCATCGCTCTTCATGGCTGGTCGCCGGTAAAGCGGACCCTCCACTACCCAGCCGTCTCTACCTTCATCCGGACTCACCATTCAGCTCTGAACAACTTCAGAAACAGTCAGTGTCCTTTGAAAAAGTCAAACTCACCAACAATCCGACTGACAATACAGGACAGGTAAGATCGATTCCTATAAACAAACCGTAATAAATCGAACTTTTCAGTTTATCCATCCATCATACGACGTCATAATCGACTACGTAGCGTGTAGGATGACGTCATAATCAATGACGTCATGAATGACGTAGGTAAGTACATCATGGACGCATAATTGGTGACGGATTAAGCGCTGTTGTACGAATTGTATGTCTTTACTATTTAATAAAGATGCTGTTTCATATTTTGAAACTAATTTGACTGGGCGCTGTTGCTGCCATAGGCAGCAACAACACCCAGTCAAATTAGTTTCAAAATATGAAACAGCTTACCTGTATAGTGTTCTCCTTCATAGTCAGGGTGTTCAGGGATCGATTGATCCCCACACGAGCGATGCGGGGGTGGAGCTTACATAGAGATGGGCGGGATATAGCTAAAACAGGAAATGTTCAGTAATCCTTCTGCGTGATATACGTCTCGCGCACTTCATAACCGTTCCAATGGAGTTCATATATAAACCCCTTAAATCATGATTTCACATAATCTCGATTTGTACGTAACTAACTATACAAGTAAGATGTTGAATTTTGTATAATTAATTTGACTGCGAACTGTTGCTGACAAGGGCAGCAACAGCTCGAAGTAAAATTAGTTTTAAAATATTCAATATAATTCAAGATAAATACATATTAAATTCCCACATTCAGACACAATACTGGAAATAAAATTATTCAAATTGTATACTTTTAGAGGCTTAACCGCATGTACTTCGATGTAATGAAACGAAATAAGTTGCATATTCTGATTTAAATCCGTTTAAATTAATAAATTAATTTAGATGCGCATATTCTTAATTCAACTTCATAGCTAAAAATAATATTAATTTGTACGAGATGGAATGGCTATGTGTTAAAATGTATTTAGTTTATTTACATCGAGGTACATAATTTAAGTCTTTAAACGTACATAATTAAAAAAACTAAACTTCAAGCATTTTCGTGGGTGAAAAATTGTACACGGTCTCGAATTCGGACTCAACAGTACTAACCAAAATTGTGCAGATTTGTGTATGTGCTTCTCATAAATATCGCGTAACTCCACCCACCGCCCGACCCCACTGACCCCACCCAACACACATCATGGTAAAATAATCTGGCGTATAAATCCATTTTTGAAGCCATTCAGAATATTTTTTTCAAATTGTATACGCACAACCATCACCCCCACCCCTTCCCCTCCCCGCCACCCCACCCCCATCCACCACCTCAGATCTCATAAGTAATCTGTTTCTCATAAGTAATCTGTGACGAATTCAAATCGACCATACAAAATTAATAAGCTAGTGACTAATTTTAAACTTCGGGCAACAACATTTTCTTCTAAAATTTGTTTAAAGATATTCATTAGAATATTTCGCAACATCTTAAAGATGTGTCGTACTTTGATAAAAGTATTATTAGACTACAAGGATTTCAGAAGCAAATGACGAAATTGCCATTAACTGTCTGCCTGCTGCAAGCTACCAGACAATTATTTCAATGGACAATAACTCTGGCCCTGCTTAATATTTTGAAAACAATTTGACTGAAAGTTGTTGGTGGCTTAGCCACCAACAACTTTCAGTCGAATTGTTTTCAAAATATTAAGTATGCCTAGAATTAACCCCCATTGAAGTATAATCTGCAGTAATTCAGCAGACAGACAGATAATTTTAATTATTTCTTACTGAAATTAAATCACAAGTATTTATATTCCAATTATATTGTCCTATCTTATTATAATGAACTATGCAAATAAATTTGGTTACAATTATATTTTTGTACACAATTTCATTTTACAGATCATTCTAAATTCCATGCACAAATATCAGCCTCGCGTTCACATTGCGCGTGTACGAGAAGACATGAATGGCACGCTGGACACCGCTGACCAGCTAAATGGCGAGGTGTATAGAACATTCTTATTCCCAGAGACCACATTCATAGCAGTCACCGCATATCAGAATCAGCTGGTGAGCATACGGTGGTGTGCATTGATAGATGGATGGATTGATGCTTAGATGGATGGATGGATTGATGATGGGTGGGTGGCTGATGGGTGGGTGGCTGGGTTGCGGGTGGGTGGATTGTGGATGGATGGATGGATGGGTGGGTGGGTGGGTGGATCGATAGATGGATGGATTGTTGAATGGGCCCAATTATAGGGTAGTTAGGCGAATTGGCAGAGCAAATGTTCACACGGATTGCCCATTGGTTATTGGGCCCTGTGACTTTGACAAACTGGCCCATTAATAACGAATTTGTTATTTAGCCTAGCGCCGTTGAGATACAGACATGTCAATATTCAATTTGCTAATGTTGATGCACAATTGACCAATGTGCGTGTCAATAGCCTATTGATTAATGCTCATTGACAAACAGGGCAAATGGTAATGGTGCTATAATTGCCACAGCATCTTCCAAATGTGTGCTTGTATTTCATGTTGCATAGCTTGAGAGACAGAAGTAAAACTTCATCCACTTTTATCTCTTAGTACCTATATAAATTAATGGTAGCATTGTTAATATAATGTAAAAATCTCGTTTTAATTTCTGTTGCCATTCTAAATTTCATTTCCCCTTTTTTATTTTTAGATAACGCGGCTAAAAATCGACAGTAATCCATTTGCCAAAGGTTTTCGTGATTCCTCAAGACTCTCTGACATGGACAGGTAATTATTATTTACATACTTGTCAATAGAACATAGCCACTCCAGGACTAACCCACTTGTAGTAAGTATCCCTTGTAGGCCTTCTTCTGGGTATGTCCACCGGTTTTCGAGATATTCACTTTTCCGTGGGAAATAAGAGCACATAGAAAATGTCCGGACATTTGCAGAGTATGGTATTTGAACTGTCGCTCCATCTAGATATTTTATCGGATCTTCAACATGTTTGACTAAGAAGATGTAACCCTTGGGGTCCCGAAGATGTAACATGAGTTTGGCGTCACACATCAAAAGGCAAGGTTAACTCTTAGTGGAGAATGCGATCTGTTTTCGGTTTTGGCAGAAATGGACCCCCTCCCCCACCTCACCATGATTAGAAAATCTTAAAGGGCATGTTGGAAAAGCACCACATGTCAGCACATAAAGTGAACTTCGCCACTTACCATGAAGGTAATATTATGTCAAAGTTAAGTTTTTCTCTCTGTCAAAAATGGCGTCCATTTGATAACACAAGTCCGATGGTCATATTAGAAAATACGTTATAACACATTGAGGTGCACCTACACCATCTTGGTAAAACATTCAAGTTTTAATTTTTGGCAGAAATAGGCTCATTGTCAAAAAACTGTTAGAACATATTTGTTTTCCAAAATATTCTCCGAAGCATGTTTGGGTACGATGGGCTTGAAACTTGGCCAACTTCTTCTACTATATTGACCTTAGTATGTATCAACTTTAAGGTGGTCTATCCCATCATTTTTAGAAATCTGTCTTTATGTGCCAAAGCTGCTTCCATAGGAAATGTATGAGAGCGATATTTTATCAGCGTTTTCATCTACAGTTTTAACAGATCGACTTGAAGCTTTTGAGATCTTTTGCAAACTTTGGCTCCAAATTAAATGAAACTGGAAATTCATGCCTTTCGTGATTTTTGAGAGGTGTAAAGACAGTATCTATTGCCCTCTCGCTGAATGGCATGTCTCATGAAACTAATGATACGAACTTTGGATTAGTTTAACCCTGTCACGACGAAGCCGTCCAAAACCAGTCTCTGTAGTGGTCATGGGGAATGTCCATTTGCAGAGCAGGAGAAGACTATTTTTGAAAATTTACCACTGGAATAACTGGCTCGATAACGTAAAAACTTTCCCACTGGTAAATTTTCAACAATAGTCTTCTCTTGGTCTGCAAATCGACGTTCAATAAGTAAATAGTTTAATGTTTTGAACAAATTTAGTCATTAAAGGGTTAAAGGATTGGCGAACTAAGAATATTTGCCAAATCCTTGGCAGTCATAAAAACCTGTTACAAAAATGAAAAAAACACTATTTTCTAATGTGTCAGCATGAAAATTACAACCCCACTTCAGACAAAGGAGCATTTACATAATTAAAATCGACAAACTCGTTCGCTATATATTATTATTATTATTATTATTATTATTATTATTATTATTATTATTATTTTACAGAGAGAATGTCGAGACATTGATGAGGATGCAAACATTCACAAGTTCAGCAGCGATGGGTGTTCCTGGTGGGTTCGACATTGCAAGGTTCCACATGGAAGCACTCAGGTCTAGCAGACCAGGTGAGCTAAACAACCATTAATTATCGAACGTATGGCCGTGTTGAGAGGAGGGGTTGCAGTGGTAAAAGTGGTGGGGTGGGTGTATGAGTATGTGCTCAAAGTAGTTGATATTTATCTTTGTTGCATAAGTCTAACAGAAAATGGTAGATCAGAAATAATTGAAAATTATATTCAGGTTTTGAACAAATAGTGACAGTCTTATAGTTTTAGATCATAGTTGTGAACATCTTATTTATTTGTATGTGCTTATTTCGTCGTCGGTGCATTGATAATTAGTTACATATGCATGAACCTACACATCAATACATGCATTTTCATTCCTCCATCGACCAGTAACGCTGCACCCACCCATACACGTACATCCATCATACATCAATCCATTCATCAACCATCCACCCACCACCCAATCACCCACTGATTCTAACTTCTATCCCTTCAGCAAACTATCCATCCATCCAACTATCCATTCGCTCCCCCTAACCACACACGCACCCATACACTCACACACGCAACTATCCATCCATCCATCCATCCATCCACCCATCCATCCATCCATCCACCCACATACACACACACCCATCATCCATTTATCCATTCATCTATCACCCCCCTCCCCCACCGCCCCACCCACACATACCCATCTCCCCATCAATCCACCCACCCACCCACCCACCCATCCATCCATCCATCCATCGAAGCCCAACATCACACCTACCCACACACCCACTATGTAATTATCCACCCAACCACCATCCACGAACCCATCCACCCTCCCATCCATCCCCTCTCACCCATCTGACAATGTGTCCACCTAATCGTCCACATATCCATCCACTCATCCATCTATTCACCCACCCACCCCACCCCACCCACCCACCCATTCATCCACCTATCCAGCCACCAACCCAACCACCAACCCACCCACCCACCCATCCATCCATCCTACCCTCCATCCCATCCCACCAATACACCCACAAACCCACCCACCCACCCATGTACCCACTCAATCAATCAGCCACACACCGGCACATGAATTCATACTTCCTTCTTTCCTTCCATCCACTCCATCACCACCCACCCACACCCATCCACCCCAACCAGTCAGTCACCCACCCACCCACCCACAGGTCCATTCATCCACCGACCGACCCATCCAACAACCAAACAATCAAACACCCACACTTCCATCCATCCATCCATCGATCCATCCATCCATCCATCCATCCATCCATCCATCCATCCATCCATACATCCATCCATCCATCCATCCATCCATGCATTACATACATCCATCCAATCATCGATTCAACAATCGTCTTAATGTATTTATTCATTTTCTCTTCTAGACTTAAGCCCGCTGAGTGACCAGTTCCGCGCAGAAGCGCTATCCCTCGCTAGCAGTAAAGGACTGCCGCTTGCCACAGCCGAATCACTTCTTACGCGGAGGAATATGTATTACAACCCTATGGCGGCTTATTCCGCGTTAACAGGACTGCCATTTTCTCCATACCTAATACCTCAGACATATATGACGCCGCTTCGGTCGCCAATAATTTGCACTGAGAGTGAGAACAGAACAATCCTAAATTCTCCATCACCGGATATGCATATTATGCAATCCGGAAGTGAACTATCACCACGTAGATATCAACCGTATATAGTACCTCAGAAAAGAACAATTGATAGCGTCCGGACATCGTGATAATCGTGGTTAACCCTTTCACACCAGAAATACCAACATCTCAATTTCAACTCAATTACATAGGAAATCCTTTAAAGATTCTTTGAGAATAATTTGCCAGAATGTTTATATTGCCTTCTAGTCAAATTATTCTTAATAATGTCTATGGAGTCTTACAGTATTTGTCGTGAAGAAGTGAAAGGGTTAATATAATTTTAATTGTTGATCCTACAAGAGACCCTGTAGCGTGGATCCACTGATAGTGGTTCTTTAAGGCATGTGGTTTTTCGACCACCCGTCTTAAAGAACCACAATCATTTGGACCCAAACTTCACCTCTTATATAAAGTGGCTTGTAATATTCGACCTTCTGCTTTCAAGTGACTAGAAAACTCAGTTTTAGTCTTACTCATAGAGAAATTTAAATAGAAAGAAACTATTATTATTTTGTGATTTTTTGTAAATAATATTAATTTATATCACTTATTAATTATCTGAAATAAATAACAATTACATCTCTGAGTGCTTTCTGTTAATTTAGCCATTCAGTCCTGAGTTCCAGTGGCTCAATTATAGTAAATTAGTAACTATAGAGGTACGATTTGGTTCACAATGTTCTGCTGAATTCTTCATGCATCCAAAAGAAACTGCCATTTCTGCAAGTATCAAACGGTTAAGGACTTTGGAAGTAATAAAAGGAAACAGGAGAACGTGTTTAATAGAAGCTAAAAGATTGACAGATCGATGAATATCGACAGATTGATCGATAGCTAGATCGAGATCGCTAGCTCGCTTGTTTGCGTGCATGATGGATTGACTGATGGATTGATTGACTTACCCATTGGGTGGATGGTTGTTGGATAGTAGGTCATCTGGATTTGATTGATTGATTGATTGATAGCTTGATTGATTGATTGATTGATTGACTTGTTCGTTGGTTGGATGGTTGTTGTTGGTTAGTCGGTTGGTTGGTTAGCTGATTGGTTTGTAAGTAGGCATAGAGGTAGGTAGGCTGGTTGATCTATTGATTGATTGTTGGCTGATTGATTGATTTATTGATTGACAGGTTGGTTGATTGATTGATTGATTAATTGATTGATTTTTTGTTTGGCTGGTTGTTTTTGTGGGTGGGTGGTCGGGTGGTTTAGTTAGTAGACTGGTTGATTGACCTGTCCGTTGTTTGGATGGTTGTTGGATGGTTAGTTGATTGGTTTGTATGTAGGCATGTATGTAGGTAGGCTCGTTGGTCTATTGATTGATTATTGATTGATTGATTGATTGATTGATTGGTTGATCGATTGATTTGTTGGTTGGTCGTTTTGTTGGGTGGCTGGGTGGTTTGGTTGGTACACTGATTGATTGACTCTTGATGGATTGATTGAATGATTTAATTGATTGATTGGTTGATTAATTGATTGGTCGGTTGGTCGCTCACTCGTTCGGTTGGTTTGTAAACAGATAGGTCCGCATGCAGTTTGGGTGTTTGTTTGGTTTTTGGTTGATTGATTGATTGATTAATTGATTGATTGATTGGTCGATCGATCGATCCATCGATCGATCCATCCATCCATCTATCGATCCATCCATCCATCCATCCATCCATCCATCCATCCATCCATCCATCCATCCATCCATCCATCCATCCATCCATCCATCCATCCACCCACCAACGCACGCACGCACCCACCTACCCACGTACCCACCCATCCACACAACCATCCATCCAATTGGTCGGTTGGTCGGTCGGTCGTTTGATCGATCGATTGACTGATTGGCATGCAGAGAATATTTTGATCGATTGTTTTGTCAGGGGATGTGCTCATTAGTTTGATTGTTTCATCGAGCAAATTATGTATTTATAGATAGCTTTTACTAAATTATCTATTGACTGATCAGTTGATAAATTGAATGTTGATTGGCTCATCGAATCATTCATTCATTCATTCATTCATTCATTCATTCATTCATTCATTCATTCATTCATTCATTCATTCATCCATATATTCATTCATCCATATATTCATTCATACACGCACCTATACATACACCCACCCACACACCCGCCCATCCATCCATTCATCCATTCATTCATTCATTCATTCATTCATTCATTCATTCATTCATTCATTCATTCATTCATTCATCTATTAATTCACCCACACACCCATACATACATCCACCCGCACACCCGCCAATCCATCCACCCACCCACCCATTCATTCATTCATTCATACGTTCGTTCGTTCGTTCGTTCGTTCGTTCGTTCGTTCGTTCGTTCGTTCGTTCGTTCGTTCGTTCGTTTATTTATTTATTTATTTATTTATTTATTTATTTATTTATTTATATATTCATTCATTCATTCATTCATTCATTCATTCATTCATTCATTCATTCATTCATTCATTGTTGATCCATTTCATGAAGTATTTTTTTCATCCTAAGAATGCGTGTGATTTGTCGGTTACTCTTCGTATCTCGCAGTTGTGTTTCCTAACTTATGCCACTGCTAGAGCGTTCGTGGATGAAACACATCTTCACTGTGCTTTGATGTCTGTAACATGTCCAAGCATCTAAAAAAATTTGAAGAAGTGATTCTAGAATGACGTCTTCCACCGATCGCATACTCCACCAATGCAATATCATTGTTTCTTCAACCGTTTCTTGAACTCCATTATCGACACTGAGCTTTGTTTGGAGCGTTACATCGAATTGCGAGTTCTGGTACATTGAATTGATCTACCATCGAGTTGACCCCTAATCACCGGATACTAATGGACCTTTCCAGAGTAATGCCGTCATATGACGTCATCATCAGCTAAGCGGCATGAAGGATGACGTCATAATCATCGCATCTTAATCATTACGTCATAATACGGCCCATCTTTAACTCTTAATAGTCCGACACGTTGTACAAATTGTATGTCTCTACTATGTAATACACATGCTGTTGACTATTTTGAAACTAATTTGACTGGGTGCAGTTGCTGCCATAGGCAGCAACAGCACCAAGTCAAATTAGTTTCAAAATAGTCAACAGCTTACCTGTATAGTTTTCTGGAAATTGATAGTCAGAGAGTTCAGAGATTGATCGAGGTGTGGGCGGAACTTAGCTAGAGATGGGCGGGCCATAGCTAAAATGGAAGGGTCCATTATCATGCAAAAGCAAAATGATGGCTGTGGAGCACAAATCGGTAATTTGCCCAGGTCATCATCAATGCTTCTGTCCACACTGGGTACTATCTTTCTCAGTTTTTGTGCCATTTTTGTGTCATAGTGTTGTTGAGCATGCGACACCTGTCTTGATGAGAACTGCTTCTTTCATCTCCCACTCACTTAGTCAGCCATTCCATTCTGTCGCCTGTTCATAAAAAAATGTGCAGAAGCAATGGTTAGACCAGTCGTTTATGCATTCAGCCATTTTTCTGACGTGTCAGAATCATGTGGAGGTATTCAATCTGTCACTCAAGTATATGACGTCATACTCAATTACGTGATATATGGGTGGACGTTACAATGTACTGTGACGTATCGAGCTCCATCATAACTTTGAAAAGTATATGTGTATGAAATGTATATATTTGATGGATGTCCTATTTAATAAATATTCTGTTGAATATTTTGAAACTAATCTGAATGGATACTTCGATGCCATAACCAGCAACAACAACCAGTCAAATTAGTATTAAATATTCAACCTTGAAAACTAGTTCTGGAAAGTTAAAGCTTAAAGTATATAAATCTATTCCAACATATGGAGAAAAGTGGGCGGAACTTAGCTATAGATGGGCGGGGCATAGCTAGGAATTCATGAATCCATTGCCTCACTCAATCATATGACGTCATAATCAACTACGCGTATATACTGACGTCACAATCACAATGTCATGAAGGATTCGATAAAGCCCGTCTTTAATGCTTAGTAGTCTGACACGTTATACGAATTGTATGATTTTGCTATTTAAGAAACATGTTGTTGAATATTTTTAATTAATTTGACTGGGCGATGTTACCGCCATATGCAGCAACAGCGCCCAGTCAAATTAGTTTCAAAATATTCAACAGGTTACCTGTATTGTTTTATGGAAAGTGAGAGTCAGGAATTTCAGAGATCAGAGATCGATCTATCCCAATATGAGCGAGGTGTGGGTGGAGCTTAGATAGAGATGGGCGGGCATAGCAAAAACTAGAAATGTCCAGTAATCTCGCTATTGCCTTTGTTGTCTTTGAAAGAGATATTATCATACTGAGTAGCCTATGAACGTCCATATTCGATCTTAACGGAATGAACACGCCTCTGCTGTTGTAGGCAGTGTTCAGATTTGTCTTCTATAAATTATCATTTGAATGACCACACCTGTAGCGCTTGGGTTTGATAATGTTTTTCCAAAATGGCGTTGAGTCTGACATTGCAGGCATGTCTGCCCCAATTCTCATGTTGATCTCCTTTGTATACATGTTGTCCTTTATTGTAACTAGATATTTGCATTTGTAATGCTCTCACATTTATATACGTTCCGTCAGTTCCTGATGTAGTTCACTATCAAGTTTTGATTGGAACTGTTTACACGAAATTCGTTATTCTCAGAACTGGGCTTCATGTCATATACAGTTAATTTCACCTCACCCCACCCACCCTCTCGCACCCCTACAGCATGCTCTTAAGATTCTTAATCTCATTTTTGTTGCCGCCTATGAGATCAACATCACCAACGAAGCACCAGTTGTAGATAGGCTTCTCCAAATGAGAACACGATCTTCAAGCATTGGGGCATCTTGCATAATATGGCAAGGAGCGTGTTAAGAGCCCATGCGAACGAAGATATCTTTATCTACTGAATAGATACCAATTGAGTCATGAAATTGCTCATATATGGAGTATCAGCAGACGATGGCCGCTATCCTGAAATACACATCAGTGGTTTCACAATTCTCCAATGGTAGTGCTTTGGCCAACCCTTCTACCATTATTCTGAACAGCATTTTGATACGTGTATTCACCTGCAATGCAGCAAATATCAGTATAATATCGAAAAGCTATACACTTGGTAAAATCAGGTCCAAAGTAAGTGCAATGCACTCCATATTAAATGAATTTGAAAATGTCGCTTGTTAAACCCTTGTATCATCAAGTACGATTCCACCACACATTATCGATAATAATGTGTGCATTCGTTACTGGCTGCTATTTAGCAAAGGTATCAGGAGACAGATACCCGGCGCGACAGCAGCAACTTATGCACAATGTAAGTGAGATCATCAATCTAATATTAATTTCAACAGCAACTTGTTCAAATTATCATCACTTCCAACTAGTATAAAATGCATACATACATGGAACATGGAAGTAAAATAATATTTACATCGTAAAATCATACAGCACCTAATGGCGCTATCACACCATCACTGCGAAATAACTCAGTCAGTGACATTTAATATGTCCTGTGTAAAACGGGCACAACACTTGGCTCTGGGAAATACCACTATATTAGGTCGGTAATATTTAAAATTAAAACAGCTTATTATGATGACGATGACATTAATGAATATTCATATCCGAAATGACATCATAAAGTTTAGGACCAAGTACAGGCTTGTCAAATCGACAGGTTAATGTTAGGTCACGATGATCGTGGCGAGTAGTTGCTCATCGAGTCTTATCATGTCTCATATTTACATATGCCCATCAAACACAGTTAAATGACCATCCCATCGGACCGTCACTTAACTCAGTGTGCAACATCAACGACAACTAACTAGCATATACAACCTAGGAATCACAGTTCGGGTATGAATACTAACAATAAACATGAACTGAATGGATTAACAGCATCATCATGACAATACAGATACTGAGATGAACATATACACTAATATCACCAAATCCATTATTAGAGACACACGATTACATAACCAGTAATATGCCACACGATTACATAACCAGTAATATGCCACACGATTACATAACCAGTAATATGCCATCATAACATAATACACGAACGTAGCAAATATTACTTTTGCGAATAATCCTATGCGTATATCAACATAATATAGAATAATGACATTGAAAATATCAACAGTAATAATAATGATAACAGCAAACTGTCAAACATTGTGATACTAACATAAACAACCGTAAACAGATAAACAATTGCATTTTCATATCACAGCGGCTAGCAATGCTCAAGGCATGATTACGCCATGCTAATAACCACCTCATATCGGTCGATAACCGCGTTTCTGCTGATTATTATGATCTTCATAGTCTTCATAATCTTCTTTCTTCATCAGGAAACCGTGTTAGCGCCTATCTAATTTTGCGGGTGTTTAAATTAGCATAAACAATATTTACGAACGTAGTATGGCAATATGACAATCTGTATATGTCTAATTCTATAGCATGATATAACGATGATGAAGTAGCTGACATAGTGGAACCATTGGACAAAAACCTGTACATAAATCATTATCTAATGCAAGCACAACACAATGTATAATTAAATAATCGTTGCAAAATAGCACAAGACAATTACTGTATCTTATTGATACATACGGTATCCATCGGATAGCTGAACTAAATGGTGTTTCAAAAATACACCTAGTATCCGCATATTTGTTATGCTCGGAACCCATGGTGACCCAGTAGCACGCTCCACGTGATTCGCCACCGTCGTCGGTGCATCACTACTTCGTCTTGGTTGACCACCCCTGGATGAAGCACTGAGCCAGATCTGCTTTATCCCAAGTTTCTCTTTCTCCACGGCGGTAGGGCAATGTCTCAGTTTCGCCAAAACGCCGCACCGGTGTAAAATAAATAAAAAATAAATATTACAATGTTTTGCCGTATCTAACATCATTGCCAATGGGGAATCGTCCCACAAGATCATTTTGATAGCGGTTAATATGGAAGTAGTGATATGCAACATTCTGGTAGTGTTTCAGTATTCATCATGATGAACTGCGCATCAGATATCGGGTGGTCGATGGTGCCAAGGCGAGGCGGCTTTCCGCCTGTGACGGAAAACTAATCTGGTCTGTGTGGGCATTTGCACAGATTATAGCCCCAAATTGTTGTTTGTCGTTGCTGGTCGTTCACATAATCGTCACCGAAATCGTTATTGTAGTCATCATGAGATGTGTCACGTGTGTAGATGTTCGAAGGGGGTTATTTGAACTGTGTTATGTGTCGTGTGGTGGTGTGCTTCCCACGTTTGGCCGTAACCTGTGTTTCATTAATTTGACTGACACTGTGCAGTACCATGCTGAAAGGCATGTCTAGCTTCCCTCTCTTCCTTTGGCTGACAAGAACCGTGTCACCGACCTTGATAGATGGCAAACGATCACGCTGGTCGTGAGGTGCTTTCATGCGTTGCTTGGTTATTCTGTCACAATCTGTAATGGTGTTGTTTGATGATTTAGATGGGAGAGATGGTAACGTTGCTCTAAGTTGTCTGCCGAATATGATTTCTGCTGGTGGTATCGTAGTAGATGAATGTGGTGTTGCACGATAGTTTCTAAGGAATGTGTACATTGCTCGTCTCCATGAACGTTGCTCGGACGGTGCACATGTTATCGCCTTCACTAACGATTTCATAAACCTTTCTATTTCGCCATTAGCTTGTCGACAAATAGGTGTGATGCGATACTGTTTAAAACCCACGTTCCTGGCAAACTCAGCAAACACGTGGCTAATAAGGGGGCGGGGGTTCATCGTCTGACTTGGAAATTTCTCGTATAAAGGATATCCTATCCAGCTTTGGAATGCTGACTTTTGTAGATGTTGTCGTAATGATGTCAACTTTTGGGTATCGTGAATGATCATCAATTACTATCATAAGATAATCACCCGATGGCAACAGACCAAAAACGTCCATTGATACATCAGTCCACAGTACAGCTGGTAATGGAGTCAGACTTAATGGTATTGGTTTAGAAATACCAAGTGAGCCTTGGCAAGGGATGCACTATTTAAACATTTGCTCTGCACTTCTGTCGATTCGATAAATTCACAATTTTTCACGAAGGAGCTGTTTCGTTTTCACAAGGCCCAGGTGGCCTTCAAGAGCAAGTTGTTGTGGTAAGTGTGGTTTTTCACGATTTTCTTCCGGGAAGGATTTGCGACGCTGTATTGCAACAGATAGCTCATTTTGCACATGATGTAAGGCATTGTATGCACTCATGTCTATGTTTGTTGGAGGTTTGCAGGGACAATTTTTCTTGGTCAACGCATCAACAACTGCTTACAATGTTGCATCTTCTAACGTAACCATGCGAATTTCATCGATGGTGAGGACATTTGGTATGGCATCGAGTGTTACTGCACGAACGTACTGTTCAGTTGCCTGTTGATGTTTTGTTTCATTGAAATGATTTACTTTACTTGACACAAAATGTGTATGGTTGTAGACTGAGTGCCCATCATTATATATTGGCTGGGTTTTTTTTATTTCAGATAGTTGAAGATGATTCCTAGCGGTTTATGATCTGTGACTACGGTGGTAAATTCTGGACCACAAAGTAAAATATGGACTATACGAGTGCTAATGCATCTTTCTCGGTTTGAGATAAGTGTTGCTCAACATCAGTCAACGCTCCAATCGGATGTGCAACGATACACTTTTGATCTGGCTGCGCTTTGCTACATTGCATGAGTATGGCACCAAGTCATACTGGACTTGCATCGACTGTTAATTCTGATATTTTAGTAGGATAAAAATAGGCAATGATAGACTCTGCCGACAAATATTCTTTGACAGCGTTGAAAGCTTGTTGTTGTTTATGCCCCTATGACCATTTGGTACTTTTCCTAGTGAGATCTCATAGTAGTTTGGCGATAGTGTCGAAATCTCGTATCTGAGGAACCGTAATTTACGAGGCCAAGAAAGCAACTCGTTTCACTCACAGTTGTCGGTGGTGTCGGCTTCTTTGATTGCTTTGACTGTCTTTGCTGAAAATATATCAGAATAATTCTATTTCTGATTTATTGAACTCAAATTTCGAGGGATTTAGAATAAGATTTTTCTCACGAAGGCAGTGCAAAACGAACTTCAGTGCATGATCGTGTGATGGCTGATCTTTGCTAATTAACATTGTTATTTTCCTGGTGACTATGGTCTGTGGCGGATAATACCTTTCCATTTTCACACGATATACTGTATTTCCTCACGATTTGGCGCATTTTCAATCTGAGTAGCATCCCTGTTTGCCGTGTCCATTCATCTGCCGATATCTAGAATTGTGAAAAGTATGTTATCTTCAGGCTTTAGCTCAGGAATTCGGAAATCACAATGTGTTTCAAGAGTTTGTAGTCTAGTATGAAAGTGGTCTAATATTTCCTCTGCATTTTGTCTTGAATGACGAAACACAAGTACCTCATATTCTGTGTTCTTTTTCGATTTGAAAAAGTCTGTAAACATTTCTTACTTTTGTCACAATCATTGGTGTCGCCGGTGCTGCCCAGAGTGTTAAATATGCCATGTAATTATTCAACCGAGTGGTCTAGTGAGAGGGCAAGTTTTCTGGTGAAATCTGTTATGTTGGCCACCCCAAATACGTTTTCGAATCTGGCAATCTATTTGGACCACCTTTGACTGAGACTCGATTGGGCACTGTCAAGTTCAAATGCTGGGAATCTTGATAGATTTATACCAGAGGCCATGGTGATTTTACAGATATGGCACGCGATACAGAAAGTGTTTATGTCAATGAAATATTAATTTTACTTAATATATGTGTATTTCTTCAACGTACTTACAGTAAATCCAGTTAAGATACAAAAAAGGTTTGTTGACTAAGTCTTGTGGACCAGCCTGTACTATATATAATAGAAAATCCAATAACTACCACAATCGGACTTTTATGTCTGTGACCTGCATCTGTATCCACACGGACACCGGATTTTAATTAAGGTACTGCGCTCACATTTCTCTTCCAGTGACCTAGTGAATAGCTTGCCTGTGCCACACTCTCATCCTAGTGAAAGTTGATTTTCATAAGAACGTTGATGCTATTTTCTCGTAAGCTTTCAACACAAATTCCAACTTGTAGTCCTTGTAGCCATTGTCGTATTTGATGTCCGATTACTTCACTAGCTGTTTAACTGGTTATTATATTTATTGAAAACTATCTATTTCTAATTTCTACTTACCATGCTACTTAATACATGAGACACAGAGTCTCATAGCTTACAACACGACAGACGGGTATAGGCCTAGCATCTTGATACTTAACCTCAGTTTCCCTTAGCACATCTATCGGCGAACCGTTTACAGCTAGACTTATTTACGCTTTCCTTAAGGGTCTCGCACCTAGAATACGTTTGTCAAATATCACTCCTAATGAGCGAAGTACTGGCATCTGTATCGACCAGGATATCGATACTATGCTTACCGGTATCAACGTCTCGGCTGTGGCCAAAATGAGAATCTAAT
This sequence comes from Chaetoderma sp. LZ-2023a, assembly GCA_034401795.1. Classification (NCBI taxonomy): domain Eukaryota; kingdom Metazoa; phylum Mollusca; class Caudofoveata; order Chaetodermatida; family Chaetodermatidae; genus Chaetoderma; species Chaetoderma sp. LZ-2023a. The sequence goes on from CM067367.1 coordinate 27,692,479, forward strand.
TGTAGATGGACACATAAACTCACTGTCGCTGGCTCCCTCAGCTACTGTTTTCCGACCAATGGCTCTCGCGGTCACTGGATCATACCACTTCAGTGTAGCAGCATCTTCTTCCATCTTTCGACAGCTTTCCCTCGTCGACATGGTGGCAGCACCACACATAAGGAGAATTACGGCCATATAACCACAACCATTTCTGCCATAGGCGTCGGTGTTTGCTCCACTTATAACAAACCCATCTCGGTCTTAATATTTGCTGTCACAGTGAAGGCAATTATGAGTGTCTCTTCTGACAATTGCAGAACACCACGTAGGCTGAACAGCATCGTCTTATATCAGATGTGGGTTTGTTGGTCACAGATTCGTGCAATGGCCATTTTGAGTGCATGTACAGCACACTAGCAATGGTGTTGAATTAGTCTGACGGTTCTGTGGTAATGCGGTTGCTGATTCGACTGGTTTTTGTACAAATTGTTCTGTTGGGAATTTTGCACTGAACCTGTTTGTTCGGATGCGTCTGTGATGATGGCGATACCTTATTTAGGGTTTCTGACTGCATCCCTGTAATCATCTGAAAGACCTCTTGGAGTAATTGCCCATGTTTCGTGATCATGCGGGCTTCTATGTCTTTAATTTGTTGGGAAATGTTGGGTGGTTGTTAATATCTTATATGACCGGCTGCGTCGATTTCCATTGGCTCTTCGAGGATGTGCAACTAGTGATGTTCCGTGGCATCTAGTAAGATGAACATATCACCATGCTCTTTGAGGTACTTACGGGCATCATCTAGCATATGCGTGCGCTTGAAGATGACACGTTGGGATAATTCTGTTTCCGTTAAAGCTCGCACATCAGCTTGAATGACAATATGGCAGCTTTCATCGTTGGTGTCTGGACAGGCCTTGCGGGCCATCACCCTAAACCTCCTATTAAAAGTGTTAACTATTTCACTGGACTTTTGCTTTGAGTTTTCCAACCCACATTTAAACTGCTCCTTTTCGTTAACCGAAAGAAATATTTAAATATGTGTCCATGTAGTTCCTCGAACGTCACGGTGTCACAGTCTCTGGTGGCAAGATATTGCTCCACATCCTTATGGAGCTGGCCGTGAGTGGCTCAACCAATAATGTATGCGGCATCCCCTAGCTGGTTGGATTTCATCCCATCAAGTGCATAGTGCCATACTTCTAGATACACACACACCTCGATGGCATATACCCATCAAAAGGCTGGATATGTCACATGTGATCATGCAACACCTTATACTTTATCCGACTCTCCTCATGTTCAGACGACGTAGATGTGAATTTTTAATGCTATCCTTATATCAGTCAAAATCTGGTTTAGTGGCTTAGCACATTAAAGGACTGGTTGAATGCTTGCATTTGATGACCGTCCATGGACATATCTGTATCGAGTGATTTAAAGTTATCTAACGTTTGCTAGAACACGATGGTCACATGGGGTTTGACTATCTCTAAATGATCCATTGTGAAAACAAAAGAGCGGCTGATTCAATTAATTTCAAGATTCTCTGATTCAGCGATAGTAGATCTGGAGGTTTATCTGAGCAATTGCTTCTGGATATCATAAGCCTGATAAATTTAATGCCAAATTTGGAATTTCAATGGTGACTTGTCTGTTTTGTATTCTGTCTGCATTGTTAATTTTTCAGTTTCAGCACAGCAAAATAAATATAAGTGCTCTGTTAGTGTGCTAGATATTAAATGTATGGGTTATCAAGAATTATACGAGGGCGCTGCTTGTCGAGATACCAATGGAATTTCACTGTTCATGCTAATGTTGATGTATTTACAATATTTTGTTTCCGGTGATGTCCTTGGAATATATTACACAAATTTTTAACAAACTGACTTAACTTGTTAATCTGTCTTAAGATTCGGGCAGACACTTAAGTGTGACGAATCAGATATTTCCTAAGCTTTCTTGCGACGTTGGCCGGAGTCTGAGATCAACTGTTCAAGACTGAGGCTGATGACTCGAAGAGTACAAATTCGGGAGAATAGTTCTCTCTGCGCAGACTAAGAATTTCCTATTAAAAAACTAACGCGACTACTAGTAATAAATAATGAATAGAGGACTATTAATCTTATAAATACTTGTAACGTGAAGTAATAACTTGATAAACTTGTATGATGATTCACAGAATAACTTTGATAAATTGATGCTATAAATTTAACAGCTATAACAAATTCGTACTAAGATCTTATTACAATAGCGACCAATCTTAGGAACATTAGCTGGTGGACTGTTACTCTAAGTACTGTGCAAGTGTCTTATACAGAACTAAGTAAGTACTCATGACTAATTGTTATGATAACCATCCCTTGCATTTGGTTGGCTATCCATAAATAATGACCAATGAGATCTTATTCTGAGATTTTCTCATGGAACAATATTTGCCAGATCAATTCGGTACTCTCCGGATTAAGATGACAAATATTGACCTAGCTAACAATAACATTCGGGTTTTTTTTATTATGTCATCAAATTCGAATATCATGCATACGTAAGCATTCCAGTCTCATTTGACAGCTCTATGACTAGGTTTCTCCTATTCATTTATAATGGGCAAGCTCGGGGTTCACTGAGTTCTTATCCAACAGTGTGCCTTATGGATTAACCTCTGATCTGACACACACACATGATGCCTCATTTCTGAGAAAACACGAGTAGGTGTAAGTCGTCATTCATTGTCCAATGCTTCTGTTGTGAATGTCAAAGAGAACCAACTAATGACCCATATATACACACTTGGGATAATCTTGGCTCCATGTCCTAAAGCAACGTCTAAAGGAACATCTTACAAAGTATTGATGCATTGGATGCCAGCAAATCTTTCTCAAGATATGGCTGCATCAAATCCGTCAATTTTGTGTAGACTTTTATAGTCAATCCTGTGTAAGAGGCCTTATTAGACAGGCAGATATCAGTCAGTAAAATGCACACATACTAAATGAGGTACAAAGTGCAATGCGCAGAATATTACATGAATCTGCAAACATCGCTTGTTAAACATACAGGCTCAATGACTAAATAAATGCTTTATGAGCAAGTATGATTCTAACACCACATTATGGATAATAATATGTGTGCATTCGATGCTGGCTGCTATTTAGCAACATAACCAGAGCCAGATACCTGACACGGTAACAGCAACTTTTATACTCAGGGTAAGTTAAATCAAACTAATATTAATTTCAACAGCAACTAGTCCAAACTATCATCAATTCCATGTAGTATAAAATATATACTTAGATGGAACATGGATATCTACATATCCATCCATCCACCCACCCACCCACCCACCCACCCACCCACCCACCCACCCAGCCATCCACCCATCCACCCACCCACCCACCCACCAACCCACCCACCAACCCACTCACCATCCACCAACGCACCCAACCATCCATCCATCTATCCACCCACACATTTACCCACCCACATACCCACCCACCCACACATCCATCCTGTTTGTTTGATGGTTCTTAAAATGAGCGATTATAAAACAATATTTGTATAGTAAAATCATACAGCACTAAAAGGCCCTATCACACCCTCATTGTGAAATGACTCCGGCAGTGACATTTGGCATGCGAATTGGCTCTGGGGAATACCACTATATTCGGTCAGTCCTATTTACACTTAGAACAACTTATAATGACGAGATGTTGACGATGCCATTAATGAATATTCATAACAGAAATGATGTCACTAAGTTTATGATCAAATACAGACATGCGAGATCGAGAGGTTAATCTCAGGTCACGATGATCGTCGAGAGTAGCTAATCCTCGAGTCCTATCATGTTCCATATTTACAAGATGGCATCGGAAGACCAAACACGACAAGGAGATTGCACATTTTCCTAGACCAAGGCTCTCGCAGATTAGCATTGTCTGGCTTGATACATGTGCCATGTCATCGTCAACAACATCCTCCGTATTTTGGAATACACCTCAGTTTTATTGACCTTGATCATAGAGATTTTTACCGCATTTGCTCTGCACCGAATTATCTTTCATATTAGGACGTGTAATATGCTTTCACTTATACTACAAGGCCCGGACAATTCAACTTTCCAACGTATCCACCCATTATCTGATGTCATATGATGTTATAATCAGCTACGTGGCGTGTAAGATGACGTCATAATCATTACGCCATAAATGATTATATTTGGCCCGTGGTCAACCCTTAATAGCCCAACACGCTGTACCAATTATATGTATCTACTATTTAATAAACATGCTGTTGAATATTTTGAAACTAATTGGAGTCAAATTGGTTTCAAAATACACAAGAAAATGTGTTATAAATAGTAAAGACATAAACTTTGCACAACTTGACGACGTATTAACTGTTTGTGATGGATTAAATCGCGTCATTTATGGCGTAAATGATTATGACGTCAGCATGTACGTGACTGCGTTGATTGTGACGTTATATGATTGATCGATAAACTGGATGCATCAATTATCAGAGCAGTTGAATTCGTGGCCAGAATGATGGCGGTTTTTAAGGCCATCTGTCTTAGGGAAATATTATCATTTGGGCACAGAATTCATTTACATAGCCGTAACGCTCGTCTGTTAGATTCTTGACCAATCGTTTTTCGCAAATATGGCATGCTTATGCCCGTTGTAGAGAGCTGTACCTCGCCTTACTTTATACTAACCATCCAGGTGATAGAATTTGCCACCCATAATCTGTTCTTGACATTTTAGCTTTTTGTCATGCCGACAACGAAAGATATTCAGGCTTTAGTATCTAAATGTTGATATATTTCTACAAACTATGATTGCTGTCATGATTTACTTTTCAACCAATCAGAAAAAACCCCAGCGTGTCTGCCTCGGTATATATGGTCAGTCGTAGAAGTGCCGTCCATAGCTTCGCAATGTGGTATAAAAGCACCAAATACATATAAATTTTTGAGTATTTTGAAACTAATTTGGCGGGAAGTCGAATGAGTTACAAAATATTCAATAAGATGATCATTACATAATAAAGAATGTAATGCGTCGGTACTTACATGACATCATCCACTCTCGCTTGACAAGACAACATGGCGGTGATCACCGTTCAATATTTACGCGATATGACAAAGCAGAAAATTATGATACAGATAATGGAACGTGACAGGATATGAATGATATGGAATCTGTAAATCATCATCTATTAGTACAATACAACATTTGAGATCAGAGTAGCTTCCCTTTAAAGCAATGATCTCGTTAATATGCTGAATGTGCGAAAAATTATTTCGCTGGAAAAGAATTGGGTTAAAGATAGGTAAAAGTAGCCTGTCTTTCATCGTGGCATTTAATCAAAACTGTAGCTAACATAATTGGAATCCATCTAACAGATTTATAGTTAGCTAATCTAGGCAACAGCAGCGCCCCGTCAAATTAGTTCCAAAATATTCAATATCTTACCTGTATAGTTTTCAGGAAATTGATAGTCAGGGAGTTCGGAGATCGATCGATCCCAACACGAGCAAGGTGTGGGTGGACCTTATCTAGAGATGGGCGGGGCATAGCTAAACATGGAACGCTCCATTAACCAGGCTCAACATAATGATCTGATGAACAAGCTAATCACACTCATATCATCTCACAAGGGAAGGCGCTTCCTGCTAGCAGTTGTCAACCGGTGACATTTTTAAGAACAATAATAGGTCCTCGAGGTTGTCTCCTCTAACAACTCAATAAGCCACACGGTGACAAGAGATCTGGGGTTAAGCTCGATGTCTGGCCGCATGCTTGATACAAGAGAAAGTGACGTAGTCGTGTTAGTCTGTATAGACAGTAAAGCAGGTTTCAAATGTACAACCTAGCTTTTACAACTAACTTAGTTTATTTTGACAAGCTCTCGCACATAAATGTGCACCTGATGAAGCACATTTATGCTAGAAAGCTCGTAAAAATAAACTAAATTATTCTTAAAAGTTACTACCGTTACTACCTTCGAATCCTGTATTAGTGTACTTGGTCCAGTAAGTGAACACAGGTCCTCAAATCTGAAATCCACTCAAGAGTTCAGCAGAATGATGAAAAAGGCTTTTTTCATGGTCGCAGCTCGCCTCCTGGATATGACAGCACTGAAGATTGTGATTCTGACCATTTGCCGGTCTTCGGGGGTGTAGTGGAGAGAGAGAGAGAGAGAGAGAGAGAGAGAGAGAGAGAGAGAGAGAGAGAGAGAGAAGGGGGGGGGGGAGAGAGATAGAGAGCGAGAGAGAGGGGGGGGGGAGGAGAGAGAAAGAGAGAGAGAGAGAAAGAGAGAGAAAGAGAGAGAAAGAGAGAGAGAGTGGGGGAGAGGGAGAAGAGAGAGAGAGAGGCGGGAGAGAGAGGGAGAGAGCGGAAGAGGGAGAGAGAGAGGGAGGGGTGGGTGGGTTGAAAGAGGGAGAGAGAGAGAGAGAGAGAGAGAGAGAGAGAGAGAGAGAGAGAGAGAGAGAGAGAGAGAGATAGAGATAGAGAGAGAGAGAGAGAGAGAAAGAGAGAGGGAGGGAGGGAAGGAGGGAGGGAGAGAGAGAGATTTCAGCTTTTAATAGGAAAATAATTGAGCATGTTGTAAGATGCACTATATCACATATATTTGTCCACATGAATCGGCCATTATGGAATAGGTGTCGGTGACTAGTGGTGAGGCATATCAAAACACACATGCCTGACAACACGAACAGAACTGCAGCGATATATCACTTATTATGGATGCCTCACGAGCAGATAGTTTAATCGCAATGGCACCCACATCAAAATGGCTAGACGAATCTTGTTAGGAGATACTTCATTTAAGGAAGACGAGGAAACCCACATGTTTTGGCATAATCTTTGACAAATATCGTACACGCATATCTCACATTAGCAAGGCAGAGGACAACGGACGCATTCTCATTACAGCCTATAAATCCACTGATCGTCTGGCAGCATTATCAAATAACGCTTAAATGAAAACAGTATAATACTAAGCGATTCCCAGATTATCTGCGCCAGCTAGTTGAAGATTCCAAGAGGATCAATGGACTCTTCCATGATAACACAGGTTACTGGGCCGTACTGCGCCAATAAGGGGCCCTATTGGCCCGGTGTTGTCCCAGCGATAGCGCGGTAACCCGCAATATCGCCATACTTACACAAATCCATCAGCATCCGCGGTAGAGTGTTTGCGAACGTGTCCGGTGTGCATAATAATACATCAGCAGCCACACCCAGAGCCCACAGTAACAAGTACACTGCTTTACTTCAGCCTCTGATTCACACGGCATCTTTCATCTCAGTCTCGAGCATTGAAACGCAAGGTGATGGGAAAACAGAGCAGCTGGCAGTGTAGGGTGCAGAAAACGTGCTATGCCTGCATAATGTCACCTATAATGAAAGACATGGTTAAATCATTAACCCCCCTTGTGTCAAGTTAACCTGCTAATTGTCAGACTAGCAAAAAATCATATGATGTGTATTGAAAAAGTTCCATTTGTAGGCCAAGAATACAATATTTTTGAAAATTTACCGCTGGTAACCGATCCAGTCATTCCTGTGGTGAATTTTTAAACATAGGCCACTTTTGATCTACATATGGACACTGGCTACGCTGAATTTCCAGTTTTCTTGACTGATAATCCATGAATCCTCTGGCCCGCCAAAAACGGCATATGTAGTGGTCATGAGGAATATCCGTTTGTAGGAAATTTAAGCGCGAAAATTATAATTTTCTGTGAAACGATCTCAACCATTAAATGAGTAGTTATTATGGGTAGTATTTTGAGCGCTTAGAGGCACTCTTGACACACGAGTGGTTAAGGAAAATAACGTAGCAATAGACGATTACCACTTGCTTTTGTTAGCAGGTACAGAAAGAGTCATCCATCTTTTTCAGATTTCATACAGACCACACCAGCTTGAATGACGATATATGCCCAGAAAAACCTGTGGCTATGGACTAGCGAACCAGACAGGGCAATCTATCTTACACTTTCGTCTCCATTACACCATTTGGGAACATCCATCTGGCCTATACAGAGGCATAATAGCACAGCAAACTCTACGGTCTTTGGGAAGAACTGAAGATGGCAACCTAATTCATGTTTTAGTGAGTGGTCTAATGGAGCTTTCCAGCTTGAGCTATGCCCCGCCCATCTGTAGCTAGGCTCCACCCACACCTCGCTCATGTTGGGATCGATCGATCGCTGAACTCCCTGACTATCAATTTCCACAAAACTAGACAGGTAGGCTATTGACTCTTTTGAAACTAATTTGACTGGGTGCTGTTGCTGCCTAGGGTTTTTAAAATATTCAAAAGCATGTTTATTAAATAGTAGAGACATACAAATCGTACGCCGTGTCGGATTATACGAGCTAAATATGGGTCAAATATAATCATTTATGACGTAATGATTATGACGTCATCCTACACACCGCTTGGCTGATTATTATGTCATATGACGTCAGCTGATAGAGGGATACTCTGGAAAGGTGAATGGACCTTTCCATTTTTAGCTATGCCCCGCCCATCGCTAGCTAAGCTCCACCCACACCTCGCCGTGTTGGGATTGATCGATCCCCAAATGCCCTAGCTATCAATTTCCTGAAAACTATACAGGGAAGCTGTTGAATATTTTGAAACTAATTTGACTGGGCGCTGTTGCTGCCTATGGCAGCAACAGCGCCCAGTCAAATTAGTTTCATATTATTCAACAGAATATTTATTAAATAGTAAAAGCAAACAATTTGTACAACCCCGCGTAGACCGTTTTCAGATATGCGTTCGTGACGTACTTATCGACGTCATTCATGATGGCATTCATTATGATGTCATTCTACACATCGCGTAGTTGATTATGACGTCATGTGATGGGTGGGTACTCTGGGAAGGTGAATTGTGTTGTTATGTATGTGTACAAAACAAAGCCCTGTCTTTGTCTACAGAGTAGATAGATAAGAACTCCTGGATCTCCATGTAGGACTTGTTGAATATTAAAACAAGTTCATGAATTACGCCATTGGCAAACTGGAGCTGGTTGTATGCGTGTGCAACGCCATTCAGGCAATACAAATCACCAATGGAATCATTTTTGCTAGAGGAAATATAATGTTGTGACCGGGGATGCCAATATATACTGATTCTCCAGTTGTCGAATACAATCTATGATGGTTATTGGATTTGGGATATTGGTGATCATGGTCTGGACATAATTTGGGGCTGTGATGGCACATCAGCGCTGGCACGATCTTCTGCCAAGTAGACTAACATATTCTCTCGAGAATGAGAAGTAGCAAGAAACACAAAATACCAATGACAATTTCATCTAATAATATTTAATATATTTTTTTCTGTATTCGGTAGGTAGTAATTGACTTATTGATTTGTTAATTTATTTGATAATTCATTGGTTATTTCATTGTTGACCGATGGATTGGTCAGTCAGTCGGTCGGTCGGTCGGTCGGTCGATCGGTCGGTCGGTCGGTCGGTCGGTCGGTCGGTCGGTCGGGCAGTCAGTCAGTTAGTCAGTCAGTCAGTCAGTCAGTCAGTCAGGCAGGCAGGCAGGCAGGCAGGCAGGCATGCAGGCAGACAGGCTGGCTGCCTGGCATCCAGGAAGGCAGGCAGTCACCAAACCAGCCAGCCAGCTAGCTAGCCAGCCAGCCAGCCAGCGACCCAGCCAGCCATCCACCCAGCCAGCCAGCCAGCCAGCCATCCACCCAGTCAGCCAGCCAGCCAGCCCTTGGCTCTGTCGTTGTGTCAGTAGTTCGTCTGTTCGTTCTCACGTTCGTTCTCGCGTTCGTTCGTTCATTCATTGGTTCGTTCATTCGTTCGTTCATTTGGATGGTCGGTCGGTCGGTCGGTCGGTCGGTCGGTCGGTCGGTCGGTCGGTCGGTCGGTCTGTCGGTCAGTCGGTCAGTCGGTCAGTCGGTCAGTCGGTCAGTCAGTCGGTCAGTCGGTCAGTCGGTCAGTCGGTCAGTCGGTCAGTCGGTCGGTCAGTCAGTCAGGCAGGCAGTCAGGCAGCCTTGAAGGCAAGCAGTCAGCCAGGCAGGCAGTCAGCCAGCGAGCCACCCAGTCAGCCACCCAGTCAGCCACCCAGCCATCCACCCAGCCAGCCAGCCAGTCCTTTGCTCTGTCGTTGTGTCAGTAGTTAGTTCGTTCGTTTATTCGTTCGTTCATTCGTTCGTTCATTCGTTCGTTCGTTCGTTCGGTCGGTCGGTCGGTCGGTCGGTCGGTCGGTCGGTCGGTCGGTCGGTCGGTCGGGCAGGCAGGCAGGCAGGCAGGCAGTCAGGCAGCCTTGAAGGCAAGCAGTCAGCCAGGCAGGCAGTCAGCCAGCGAGCCACCCAGTCAGCCACCCAGCCATCCACCCAGCCAGCCAGCCAGTCCTTTGCTCTGTCGTTGTGTCAGTAGTTAGTTCGTTCATTCGTTCGTTCGGTCGGTCGGTCGGTCGGTCGGTCGGTCGGTCGGGCGGGCGGGCGGGCGGGCGGGCGGGCGGGCGGGCGGGCGGGCGGGCGGGCGGGCGGGCGGGCAGGCAGGCTGTCAGTCAGTCAGCTACAGAGCCATCCATCCAGCCAGCCAGCCAGCATGCCAGCCAGCCAGCCAGTCCTTTGCTCTGTCGTTGTGGCATTAGTTCGTTCGTGTGTTCGTTCGTTTGTTCGTTCCTTCGTTATTTAGTTAGTTCATTCGTTCGTTCGTTCGTTCGTTCGTTCGTTCGTTCGTTCGTTCGTTCGTTCGTTCGTTCGTTCGTTCGTTCGTTCGTTCGTTCGTTCGTTCGTTCGTTCGTTCGTTCGTTCGTTCGTTCGTTCGGTCGGTCGGTCGGTCAGTCGGACGGTCTGTTGCTCTGTCTATTTTGGTCAAGATTCATGTATATGGGGTGTGCGCTAGCACCCTAGTGCATACATTTATCGATTGAAATACGAAACCAAAGCCAATCCTTTGCAAACATTTCCCGAATAGTGCTGCAATCAATGCGTATTAATTTAGACGCTACATTGAAAAGTTAAGTATACTTGTCAACAACCTGTGTGATATCCATAGAAAGTATCGTCTTCTTGATTAAACTTTTTATGACATTTCACGATTTCGCTGTTTCTAAGGAAGCCGTCTTTGATCCTCCTCGATATTGCTGTTAATTATAGCTATAGGTTTGCCAGGGAGGTCTGGCTTTATAGCGCACGTATCTTTTACAGCACTGTGTTAATATTCTCGCGGATGGATGGGCGTTACAAAACCCTTCATGAGGGCGTCCGCCGTTTGCAAGAGTGTATGGCTTTGTAGGGTGAATTGCCCACTTTACAGCGATGTAATTCTCCAGATGAAGCGCTTTACGAGCAGGAAATCGGAAAATTAACCATAAAGTGATGTCTATGAAGAAGCCGGTGTTCGGTTGACTTCTACCAAGCGTGACCGCGTTCTGCGTTATATTGTCAGCAACGCGGTAAATACCGGTGTAAATTTGTCTGTCTTTTATAAACATTTTACAATGAACAAGTTTAAAAACTCTATTTGGTATTTATCCGTTGATAGGTGATGTACTCGTATACTTGTCCTTTTGTGCTTGAGTCATATAAAGGCTCCGACACATTGTTCCTTATTTTTCGCAATTTGTTCTCAATCGGTAAATTCGATTTTAATTGGGGAACCGTTCTTGGAGCAATTTCTCCTCGCTAAGTCATATTTATTTAACGCATCTACACCAGGCGCTTTTATTGTATATACGAGGCATACTGCATGTTAGTGTACGTGGCAATATCGAAGTTGCGCCGTTGGTCTAGCGCCGTTGACGAACTGCGCGGGGACTAATATAGAATCTGATAATGGCGCGCCTGTTTGTCAACGACACAGGGACTATTATCGAATTCGTGCGCCCATTTGGTCAACGGCGCAGGAGATAATATCAAGTTCGATATCTGCGCGCTCGTTGGTCAACGGCGCAGGGGACTAATATTGATTGCTATTATGTGTGCGATAAGAAACAGTGCGATGGTACTGATTGCCTGATTGTACAGATTCGTATTAATGATCAAGGTCACTTTTTATTCACATACGCTTTGCAAAGGCATATGAGACAAAATGTACAGGTGTTTATACATCTGTTACATAACGGTGTATTGGCACCAGAGGTGTGAGAATATCAAAGAGAAATGATGCACGCTTTTGGGGGACATAATAAATAAAATACGATAATTAACCCTTTAACACTCATATCAGCCAAAAAACCGATTTCTGCAATGGCCTTGAGAATGTTCCTTTGCAGCCATTCCAGTGGTAAATTAAAAGAAAAATTCTTCTCTTGGTCTGCAAATGGACACTTTCAAGCAGAAAATTTAAATTTTCTTTAACAGATTTGTGTGTTAAAGGGTTAATACAATACTTTGACCAATGGGTTCCCCGATATCAAATACGACATTGATCTCTACACCGTTGACCAGCATGCGCGCCGATATCAAACTTTTTATAATATTCCCTGCGCCGTTGACCAAAAGACGTACCATTATCGAAGTCGATATTGGCCCTACGGCGCTGAACAAATTCGATAGTGGCGCGTTACAACGATGTGACTTTTGACACCTATGCTATGATCTACATGACAATGGTGATTCGATATTTGGATTTAACCTTTGCAAAATATATATACACCTGTGCAAAAGTTAAGCACCGCCCTATTTTTACGCACATGCGAGGGTATATTCATGTGCTATGAAGAAAGCAATAGCATAAACATTTATGTACCCATCCATCTTAGTGCAAGAGGTAATAATGCAACTAGAGGAATGCTGATTATGATGGTGGGGAAACACTGTATGTTTTTGTTTGAACTTGAAAACGAGGCCTGAATATTGTTACGTTGACACAACTGACAACTATTGCCCTACAGTTGACACACGTGGCTAGATTGTCATTAATGGTGTCTGAAAACGAAGTTTAACATCTGTGCACGAGTTTGAGACTGTCATTATTAATACCGGGTATATCCACCTTGTGCCTGGATGACGGCCTGGACACGACGTCTCATGCTGGTCACCAACCGACTGATACGCCATTGTGGTATTCGTTGCCATTCAAGATGGAGTGCGTCTGTTAATTCCTGTAGGTTCTGCACAGGAGGATCCCTCCTTCTCACCATGTTTCCCAGAATCTCCCAGATATGCTCAATAGGGTTCATGTCAGGGCTCCTTGCTGGCCATGGTAGGGTTTCGATGGCATTCTGGCGGAGGTATTCATGCACAACTCTAGCACGATGTGGTCGGGCGTTGTCATCCATGAATATAGGGTGGGTTCCAGGTGCATGATTTACAAAATGAGGGACCACAACTCTATCCAGTATGGAATCTTGATATCTTTGTCCATTTAGTGTTCCAGGTACAGTCAACAGATCCAGCTTACAATCAAATGAGATGCACCCCCCATATCATAACGGAACCTCCATCAAATGGAACTTCTTCCATGATGTTACGTTGGTCTTGGTCGTACGCCGTGCGTCTGGACCTCCATACACGAGGTCGACCATCTGTGGCATGAAGCAGGAACCGACTTTCATCGGACCAGTGTACCCGTCTCCATGATCTCATGTTCCAGTGTCTTCTTTCGTTGCACCACCTCAGACGCTCCTCTTTGTGGTGTGCAGTGAGGAGAGGACATCTGACAGGTCTCATAGCTTTCATGCCAGCAGCATACAGTCTCCTTTTGACGGTAGACATTGACACTCTATTGCGCGTTTCTCATTGCTGGCTGAGCACTCTGCTGTTGGTGAATGGAGATCTCCTAACAAGGCGTACTAGGGCTCGATCATCACGGGCAGTATTCTTTTTCGGTCTTCCAGATCTAGGCCTGTCCTTCACCTCGTTAGTTTGCCCATGTTTTGCAATCAAACGACTGATTACAGTATGGTTAATGTTCAGCTGTCTGCCAATCTCTCTGCATGACATACCAGTGGTATGCATGCCTATGATTTGCCATTTCACACGATCACTTAACCTTCGTCTTGCCATAGCGGTTCACAATCAAGAGCTAATTCTCTCTGTACAAATAAACCACGGTCATGAACACAAAATTCCTAATCTTGTCGCCTAAATCTGTATGTAATGTTCTACACCTCAAACTGGACTTTTACATAACTGAACACGTGTGCTGTTTCCCGCCACGCACGGACATCAAGCGGCGTGAAGTCATGCATGCATGTGCATTTCGTACTTGGAATTATGTCAGCTAACGCGGGGACAAAAAGTATGGCAGCCTAGTTGTACCATCATGTTTCTACGTTCTATTGTTTTTGCTGGTGCTTAACTTTTGCACAGGTGTATATTATGAACTGGCAAATGATAAAGCAAATATATGTCTTCATTCTCTCCATTGCAAGATAAATAGGTGAATGTGATCTTAAGGACATTGAGAGGCATCTAGCCGCTGAACCATTCAGCTGTCTGGCGTGCGTGTTCGTGTATGTGTGTGTGCGTGTGCGGGGGGGGGGGGCGCTTGGGATGGGGAGTGGGGTGGGGGCTGGGTGGGGGTGGGGGTGGAAAAGTTGGGATACCGTCAATATTTAACGGACTGGATGATTTTTAACTTAGAGGAAATTGTTTAAAATGTAATATTCTTATTATCATCGCCAGGACGGAAAGCGTGTGTTGTATTCGAGTCCATATATTTATGTGTGTTTGTGTGATCGCTTGTTCATATATCGTGGCTGTATCTCAGCATCTGCTGAGGCGATCAAGCTCAAATTCCAGTACAAAATCGACAGTTTCCGTGGACTACGATCTCCAAAATTTAGACTATAAAATGAATCCTATAATGAAAAAACCCAGAAGCAGGGGCCGATCCAGGCGGTCATGTGCCGGTGTGGGTGGGTGGGGTGGGGTTGGGGGTGGTGGGGGTGGGGGTGGGGGGCACCCAAAATTTCAAGGGAGTTAACTCTTGAGAATCGGTTCACTCCGCCACCAGCAGATACGTAAAAAATTATGTGCAGCCCTGCCGGGGTGGGGGTGGGGGTGGGGGTGGGGTGTGGGGGGGGGGGGCACGCCCCCCTCCCGAATGCCACCCTGGATCCGCCACGGAGAAGTAACCATTGATTATTATCCATTTAAGCAACGAACAGTCAGAGCCAACATGTACATCTTTTGCAGTATAGGCCCTGTATTATATCGTTAGTAAATATCAATGCGGATGGAGGATACGCGGCTGATAGAACTCGCGAGATTACAAATCCGTGCGCAAAGTGAAACTATCTCTTGTGTGGTTTGGCTTATGTCTGAGGATGTACGGGGGAAACACAGGGTACTATCTGTGTGAAATAGCAAGGAATTGCGCGAGAACTAGAGAATTATCAGTGTTGGCGCCGACTTCTGCAGTGACGGCACTTAGCATCAGCCGTCATGGTACCATCTTGCTCGGCTATCTGCTCGTGAAGCACAACAGCTCCAAGTTCTGGCAAAAACAGCGAGAGTGATAACAAGACTTTCTGAGTATATAAATATATAGACATCTATTCACGAAGCATAAATATTTACAACACCATACCTCGATAAGATTGAACCCGCGAAAGGACGAATTGGAAATAATTAATTAGCCTATAGTTTAATAAATAATTTGTTAAATATTTTGAAACCAATTTGACTGGAAGATGTTGCTGCCTTTGGCGGCAACAGCTTCCTGTCAAATTAGTTTCAAAATATTCAACAGTTACGGAGAGGTTATTTGAAATTAAGCTTATAGGAATTCAATGTTCGACGGATATAAAGAATTGAATATAAAGAAAACATATCAACTGATGTATTTCCTCAGGATGCGAAATAGATTTGATATTATTTACACGCGCACAGCAAGTGGCAGAAGTATACAGTTATTAAATTTTGTAAATTGGAAGACTAGTGGGCGTGCTGTGATGGCAGTGTCTGACACGATTACGGGAAGATAAGCCACAGTTCCGACTATCAGTCTACCAAATTAGCAAGCTAATCAAGCAAGTCTGGTCTGTGTGTATTGTGGCATTGATAGGCCTAACAGCGTATCGAGCTATCCAGATACAGACACTTAAAGAAAACGCAGGTATCTCGATAAATGCCATACATCTTCATTTATGGCAAGAGGGAATGGCATTTAGAATCAAATTGTAAGCTTATGGGATACTTGAAAGTGATTGTCTAATATTGCATTCTAGACGTATACCAAACTCGTTGTATTAGATAACGAGAATGCAATGGAGTATCCCTTTTCACGAAACCGTTGAAACGCATCCACTTCAAGATCCGATTCAACCCTTTTTGGGGGGAAACTGGTCGTGGAGTGAATAACTCTCATGATATTGTGTGAATAATTCATTAATTGCGTTACGGTAACACCACATGACTAGGGATCTATGGAATTAATAAATACAATCTGTCACTCAGGTATATGACGTCATAATGAATTAGGCTACGTCATATGTAGGTCGACGTCACAATCAAATAAGTAATGGATGACGTAATCTAAGCCCGTTATAAACTTTTAAAAGATGGTCTGTTCTACGTCTTTACTATTTAAAAAGCATTTTATTGAATATTTTGAAACTAATTTGACTAGCCGCTTCTGCTGCTAGTTTTCTGGAAATTGAGATTCATGGAGTTCATGGTTCGATCGATCCCAGTAATATAGCTAAGTGACCAATCAGCGGCTTGATAACCACTTTTATCGTCGGTATATGTTCGTTTAAGATTGAAGCCGTTATTTCATCTGATAATTAATTAATATAATTTAGTTGTTGACGTACCCAAGTATTTGCTCAATATTGCCCACATCTATAGGCCTAAGCTCTACTACCATTGAAGTTCTAGAGACCGAAAAAGCTCCCCTTTTGCACACGACTTGCGTGTAATAATCAGGCAACATGCTACGTACAGTACAGGTCATACATAAGTTAGGACGTTTACAAAACCGAAAAACCCCATGTTTGTTAGTTAGTTAGTTAGTTAGTTAGTTAGATAGTTAGTTAGTTAGTTAGTTAGTTAGTTAGTTAGTTAGTTAGTTAGTTAGTTAGTTCGTTCGTTCGTTCGTTCGTTCGTTCGTTCGTTCGTTCGTTAGTGAGTGAGTTAGTTAGTTATTTAGTTAGTCGGTCGGTCGGTCGGTCGGTCGGTCAGTTGGTTAGTTAGTTAGTTAGTTAGTTAGTTAGTTTGTTTGTTTGTTTGTTTGTTAGTGAGTTAGTTAGTTAGTTATTTCGTTAGTTAGTCGGTCGGTCGGTCGGTCTGTCGGTTA
Organism: Chaetoderma sp. LZ-2023a; assembly: GCA_034401795.1. Taxonomy (NCBI): domain Eukaryota; kingdom Metazoa; phylum Mollusca; class Caudofoveata; order Chaetodermatida; family Chaetodermatidae; genus Chaetoderma; species Chaetoderma sp. LZ-2023a. The sequence goes on from CM067367.1 coordinate 27,709,706, forward strand.
GTTAGTTAGTTAGTTAGTTAGTTAGTTAGTTAGTTAGTTAGTTAGTTAGTTGGTTGGTTAGTTAGTTAGTTAGTTAGTTAGTTAGTTAGTTAGTTAGTTAGTTAGTTAGTTGAAAACCGTGTAAGAAATGTTCAGTTGAATATTTTGAACATAATTGGATTGGAAGACATTGCTAGGCAGCAATGCCTTCCAATCGAACTATGTTCAAACTAATCGACAGTACGTTTCACTTGGAAACTTTAAGTTATTTCTGATTCGTACTGTATCTCCAACAGAGCTTTACATAGATATATATATATATATATATATATATATATATATATATATATAATATACATTGCATCTCAATTTAATAAACAAGTAGCCGAGAAAATTTTGGAATACCTGTGCGTGTTTCACGAGAAATGAAATTACCGGTTAGACCACACAAGCTATACTTACGAGTTCCAGTTAATTGACATTTATCGTTACACGTATTATTTACAAAACATAAATCTAAACTGCTGTATTCTACCGCTGGCATGACACACGCAATTGAATGCCGGTGATCCCGCCTTGCTTGACAATTATCGATATTCAATACTCTTCGCTCGAGCATGGGACTATGGAAGATATATAGGATTATCGTGATATAGAGAACGTATGATTTGCGCTGATAAGTTGTTAATTGGTGCTTACACGGTATTAGATAATATGATAAGTATGTTTTGTACATAAAGGCTCACATTCACAGCAGAATGCTTGAAAATATATTGTTAAAATTGTATAATTTTAAAGACTTAGGCCGTGTTCTCACTGAAGAGTTAATCGGGAATAACGCTATACCTCAGTATTGCGTTACGCCGGTTAAGTCTCTAGTGAGAACACGGCTTTAGGTCTTGCACATCAATGTAACGAAACGAAATAAATCTTAACATATGATGAGAGTCATTCTGTATAAATTGATATAACGGTTTAGATGCGAACATGAATTTGTCATTCCTACCACAGAATAACACTTTGTATCAGAAACCGACATCGTGAAAGCATCACCGGCAAACTAAGGCCATGTTCTCAGTAGAGACATAATCAGGAATAACGCCATACTCTCTAGTGAGAACACGGCCTAAGACTTTGTCTTCTAGCGTTGGTTTGGTGGACGCGGATGTGGGCTATGATGCTTGGCGCATTTGGTGGTTGTTGGGTTCGATTTCCTGCCAACGCCAAACTACCGTAATTCCACGGCAACTTGTATACATAGTTCAAATTGACAAATATACGAATTATAGTGATTTAATTGTAATGAAATCATGATATGTTAAGCCTTTAGATATGCGTTTCATTACACCGATGTGCATATGTTAAACCTGAAGGGATACATTGTGTGTTTGGTGGGGGTGGGGGGGGGGGGGGGTAGGGGGAAGGGTGGCTATGGCCCCGACCCTGTCCTGTGACTCCGAGTCCTGAAGGGGTGGGATCGGTCACCAAACCCGTCATATCTATCACAATTTTTGTCACAGATCCGATGTTTTTAATGGTATTCACTTCGGAAACAATGCTGCACTAACCGGTTGACTTATATTCCAATAACAAATTTAAGGGCCAGTGTTTCTCAAATTTACACCAAAAATTAATCCACTAAAAAGTAACTGTTTTACATCTGCGTGATAAGGGTTAAAGTTATCAATATGCGGTGAATCGGCGGAAACGTATTGGTTAACGATCTGAATACCTGGGAATTACATGCGCCTTTAACTCGCTATCCCGTGAAATGCCGCGCATCAAATTCAATACGACGATGAAGGAAAGCTGTTGAACACTTTGAAACTAATTCGACTTAGTGCAATACGACTTAATGCAACAGCTCCCTGTCAAATTAGTTTCAAAATATTCAACATAATGCACCTTACATCTTAAGGAATGTATAAGTTCTGGTATGTAATCGTGAACGTGTTAAGTTAAGGTGTCGATATACTCCGTGGGATGTCTGAGTCGGTATATATTTGCTTGTCAATGGTCATTGCCTGACAACACCTGCCATCTATCTAAGATCTATGACCTTTCGTTAGATTATCCTATCACTTACATCATAATTAAGTGATTTAACTTGCCTGCCAGTCATTCTGACACCATTGTTAAGACACCAGGGGAGGTCCGTGTTGAAAACTGCACGCTATGCTGTACAACAACCGATATCTTCTCGACAAAGGGTCCTGTAATAATATATCTAGTAAGTATTCGAAAACATTTCAATATCGGATAGCAGATACAACTAGAAATATTACTTGTACACAATATATGTATTAGATTATTTGATTAGCATTATTAACTGGTTACATCATTAACGTGTGTATTAGATGCGTCAATTAGCACAATGGTATATCTGTTGCCCAATCTGTAGCGGACGGGTGTCGACCAAACACCACACCTTCATCGTCCAAAAAGACAGGTCAAAGTCTCGTGTTGGCCTCGTAGTAGGAGATCTACGACGGTCGGTGTGACCTTTCGATGCATATAACAAGAAACAAAGGTAGGAAAGGATACGCTCATCATGCAATGTTAATGGGGTTTGCATGTGACTCCAACCGCAAATAGTCTTCACAGGTAGATTCACCGATGCCACGAGAGATGTATTAGTGGGGTCCGCAGGTGGCTCCAACCGCAGATGGGCTGCACCGGTAGGTCTGCCGGAGCCAAAAACGTTTAGAGTATTCCTCAAAAGAGGAATGCGAAGAATTTATGAAATTACCCACTCAACCTGCAGTATTATTGGGGGTTACAGGTAGCTCCAACCGCAGATGGACTTCACCGGTAGGTCTGCCGGCGGGTCAAATGGTTTAGAGAATCCCTCGAAAGAGGAACGCATAGAATTAATGGAATTACCAGGAGAAAAATGTGGTCATGTGGTCGGGTAATCCTTTAGTAAAGCGGTAGTTTGAGCATTATTTGTCTAATTGGTTTTGCTTGATTTTTTGTGCGTTGTGTTGAGTGTTTTATATACTATTTAAACGTTCTGTTTAATATATATTGTTTAGGCCCAAATGGCGTAATCTCTGTTATTTTTAATATGGCCGGGTTATAATGCGAGTGGAAGGGATTTCTAAGAGGTTTACGAAGGTAAATCACAAGGTACGGAGTATTGTCTTATCCAAGAATAGTACGCATATACCACCCCTGAATGTTTATGAACGAGTCTCTGTGTTAAATAGTTGACAGAGATTTGCCCTAACCATATCGGTTTAGCGGCCTGTTAATCCAGAAGAGAAAACTGAGTTATGCCTCAACTGGGCCGAAGTCCTACATAACTATTGATGCGTTGTCAGCAACACGGTACTTTCTGCAACTGACATGGGATATAGTGCAAGTCCAGACATCAGCGGACGGAGCAAATTTAGTAAACCGGGTACATACTATACTATCCACGGATTTCCAGGCGAGTCCTTTCAGAAATCATCTGTAGAGGTTTGAGCCTACTGGTATACTTGTTGTCATATCCGGTACCCATATGCGAATCCGACAGATTAATACAGAGGTGCACCGCGGCAAAACAGGAGGGAGCTGTGCTGAGGGACACGAATCAGATGAGCTGAGATGCAGCAATCAGCTTGGAACCCAAAAAATGGACAAACAACAAGAACCAATTAGGAAAGCAAGGAAAATTTGATTTATGGCGGAGGTGTCAGTAAGCTGAGGACGTCTGGAAGCTAACTAGTAGCATGGCGGGGTGGTAGTGATGAGAACTGTTCCGGAATATCGGAGTTCTAATGCCTCAAGATACGTATTGCTCATGCCGGTCGGTAGCAGAGACAATACCCCTGTTACCTAGGAGCTAACAGTTTAGCAGTGGATAGCCAAGGTTTTAAGGTTTGATGCTAAACTATTCTGCCCAATGGAAGTGGATATATAATATAATTAAGGTTTATGGTGTCGGCTATTTCCTAGTGTGAAGTGTGATATATTAAGTGCCGAATAGCAAGGATTGCGGGCTGACATCTGCATACAGAGGCAACTCTGATTATGTCTAACTTTCTTCAAACAAGAAACTGTGCTCGACATCCTCAGACAACGCGATCTTCCCAGGAGCTTACCACGGCTACGTGGAATGTATGTGGTCTGAGTGAAATGTCAAAGAGGCAAACCTTAGGTGCAGAGTGTGAACGCTACAACATCGATATTGCATGCGTTCAAGAGACTAACGTAACTAAACACTCAGACCAGCAACTACGGACATGCCATAGGCTAGTGCTCATGGAGCAAAAACAGGCCACAGACCGGGGCTTAGGCTTCGTAATCGGACCAAGGGTCTTGGATCATGTCATTGGTTTTGGATACGTCAGTGATCGCGCTGCACTCATCGACCTGGCTATACCCACATGAAAACACACCACCACTAAGTGTCGCATTGTCAATGCATATGGCCCAACTACTGAAAAAGCCAAAGAGAAACCAGCAATATTAGATTCTTTCTATGCAGAACTGATCTCCGCTATTAAAATTCCAGCTAGATGGCAACTGTTCATGTGTGGAGATTTCAAATCCAAGCTGGGTAAACTCGGAATTGCGAACAAAAGTTCAGGACTTGGCTTATGTGATTGTATGGATAAGGCACACCCAACAGCAATAGAGCTGCACTGGTGGAAATCCTTAGTTCCAATGGCCAATTTGCTACAAATACGGATTTCAAACACCCGTGCCATTCACCGGAGAACATGGAATAGACACATTGCTGATTGCAAAACCCCAAAAGGTACTAAGGCTACAACAGCTGTCTTAAACCAAATAGACTTCATACTATGCAAGACAGAAGCAAAGACCCTGCTTCGGAATGCTCGTTCATATGGAGCCTCAAACCTCATAAGTCAGTCATTACACGTATTCAGATGAACGATCTCTGCCTAATATATAAACGCCATAGCAGGCAAGAGGGTAGAGTCACCTACAACCTACCCAAGCTCATCAGCGACACTGACACTCAAATGTCATACAAAAAGGCTCTCGGGGAGCAAACAGCTAACATCGACGTCAGCTTCGATCCAAACGAAGCTCTAACCAAAATACTGAAATCTATGGAATCATAGGCTACTAACACCATCTGTGTTCTTAAAAACAACCAAACTAGGCATACTGACGACCCTCTAGTAGCAAAAGTCTCAGCAGAGCAGAAAGCGTTATGGCTGTGCATCTATCAGAGTGGTCAAAGTGAGGACCACCCCAAACTATGACAGCAGCGCAATAACATTCTGCTCCACATTAGTGAATGCTTAACATATCTTGCTATTCAACAAGCAGACTCCATAGCAGATGAAATCACTGTGACGAATGACTGTCACAGAATTTTTCGGGCAGCCCGAGGCCTGAGAGTTACTGACTACACACCACCACTCACTGTGCACAACTCTGAAGGACACTTTATCGGGAGTGACTAGGGAAAAGCCGATGTGATTCAAAAATGGTTCAAGGAACAGTTCACTGACCACGATGAGGTCTTGCACCCATTCTCAGCAGACCGCAGGCCATTACTAACACCAATTAATACAGCAGAAGTTGAGAAGGTACTTAAAGCCCTGAAAAGTGGACGTGCATCTGGACCTGGTTGCATGAGCAATGGACCATTCAAATATGCAAGTGGACATTATCACAAAACCGATCGACGCTGTGGGCCAAAGCACCCTTATCGTACTACACAAGCCAAAGAAGCCACCTGCTCCCCCCCCCCGCCCCAGTCAATCTGTGGCCCATTGTGCTCCTCAACATTATATGGACAATCCTATCCAATGTTGCTCTAGGCCGCATCCGAGACAAGATCAATAACTTCACCGGATCATGTCAAAGTGGCTTCAAACATGGACGTAGCTGTGAAGACATTGTATGGGCTCAACGCATGCCTGTGTCAGTAGTCATGTCCAAACACTGGGATTTCCACAAATTGGCATTGACAAGTCACGAGCGTTCGACACAATTAAATGCTCAAAGGTCCTAGATGTTCTGGGCCAGGCCAGTTGCAATGAAGATGAGCTATGACTAGTGAGACTACTGCTTGCAAACACCAAGCTGAGAGCATGAGTCAAGTCAGTGAAGTCTGTAGAGTTTGAGACATCAATCGGCTCCCCACAGGGAGATTGGTCTATCTCCAGTGCTCTTCACCTGTTACCTTGCTGCTACATTGAAATCTCTGCGGGAAAGTTCCAGAAGACCAAACCTCTGAGTGTCAATACTGGGTATGCTGCTAGAGATGGAATATGCAGACGATGTGAAGTTCACAGATGAGGAAAAGAAACCCCTTGACGAACTTCTCCCAATAGCTGCAAGAAAACTAAAAATTGAGACTCTCTTCATGAAAGAATCAAAACAGAGTTCACCCACATATACCTATCACAAAGCATGAAACTAAAGAAAATGACGATCCACTTCGTGGTGGCGAAAAATGGAGGAAAAGTAAAATTCTGGGCTTACTGCTTTGCAGTACTGCTGACATTGCTGCATGCTGTGTCATGGGGGACATAGCTTTCCAGTCCTTCTGGAAGCTATGGATTCGTAGATCAAAGATGCCCTTGATAAAAAGGCCACGTTTATGCAATGCAAACTGTGTATCCTTGATGCTGTATAACTGTAGCAGCTCGGCAGCTCCAAAGGCAGCTCTAGACAAACTCGATGCCTGCCACCACAAACACCTACGCACCATCACTGGACACCGATGGCCAGACAGCATAATTTCCAACAATGTGCTATACAAGATGTGTAATACGTCGCCGCCGTCTGTAAAAATCGCCCAGCAAAGATAGTCCATGTTTGACCATATGCTAAGGATGCCAGAAGAGATACAAGCACAAAGAGCCTCGGAATTTACTCTACTCGGAGCCAGCAAATACAAACCCAGGAGAGGACGCTATTGCGTAAATCTGTTAAGCGTGCTACGAGGTGACCCCACGAAAGCAGGACTCGGTACACTCAAGTCAAGAACGGACCTGAGGATGCTAAGGATTTCGGTTGATGGCAAGACACAGTGGGCAAAAGCGAAGAAGGACTGATTGCAGCTGTAGAATGTTTCTACTAGAAAAGCCACAGAATACAGTAATCATCCATAGCATGGTGAGAGAAGTAATTCCTTTTTAGGCCCAATTGCCTGCCAAAGAGGATAACAAGTAGTATAGAGTGGGGCTATTCGCTATTGTTCTTTTCCTCTGGGGGGGGGGGAGCTGTACGCCATTGTTCTAGCCTCTGTGGGGCTGTTCGCTCTTGTTCTTCACCACAGGTGGTCTTCGAGAACAATGGCGAACAGCCCTCCCCCAGAGGTAGAACAATGGTGACCAGCCTCCCAGGGGTAAAGAACAATGACGAACAGCGGCACACGTATGAGAGTTTTGAGAGCAATGGTGAACAGCCGCACACACTTGCTAGATTCTAGAACACTGTGGAATCGTCTGAATGAATATTGCAGCTGCTGTATTTTGAAAATGTTAACCCTTAAAAGTTGTGTATTTTATGTTTTAACATAGCGGTGTACGCCCCCCGCCCCCTCCGTGGTTATCTACTGTGATAGTGTCGTAAGGTAAAAATAATAAGAGAGGATGTATGATAATGTAAAAAAATAGAGTTTAAGAGGTGGTCTGATAAGGGAGGTCGTAGGAGGAGGAGGAGGAAGAGGAGGATGAGTAGGAAGAGGAGGCTGAGGAGGAATGCTATGGTGGCCGGCCTCTGCCTGGTGCTGTTCTCTGCGTGTATTTAAGCACACCTGTCTAGTTCGCTGTCGCTATTTGTTCGTTTTTTAAGGAAACGTATTGAGTGTAGATATGAAGAGAATAATTTTTAAAAACATTTTATATTAACGAGGAGTAAATAAGTGTGCGTTAAACACATAACAAAATGGCAGAGAATTTAAGCACTGATATTAAAGAATGTGAAGATGCTGTTAATGTGATTTTGCAGCAGATGCGTGACTCTGATGCGGCAAGATTGAACGTGGATCGGCCCTATTCACCCGATGAACATGTGGATACCCTTTTATATCTGGAATCTATGTTGTATGATCACGACTTTTCAATTTCGCATGTATCAGATGAGCATAATACCATTGCATTACGAGATAGCGATGTCAACTCTGTTCCTGATTACTGTGAAGTCATTCCTGATCAGTCTATTACCGATGCTGATGTTTTCAATTACTTTGATGATTTATATGATTATGACATAATCATACCTGCACAACTTGCTTCTACCGATGATCAAACCGAACATACTAGAACTGAACTAACTATTCCTGATCAGAGTACCGTACAATCATCATTTTTCAATTATCCTCATAACGAATGTGACGTAATTGATCCTAATTATTCGACCGATGTATGTGATGGCAACGATCTAAATTTAATTGATGTTGTGCCTTTCTCTAATGACCTATCTCAGGATTTAGATGCCTTCCTAACGATACCGACTATATATCTGTGGAGACTGTTCGCAAATACTGCAGTAAAAGGTTTCATCTCGAATGTACTGAATATAATGTATCTTTTAAAAGTTATGCTATAGCCGATATACCACTTTCACATTCTGAGTTCGTGTCAGGCATCTTTCAATCTTTGCTCGATACGTATAGCGAATATAGCAATGTTCAGCCGAATGATCACGTGATTCACCCTTCTTTGGAAATGCCGATAGTGATGGATTTTAGGCTATGGAATGAAATTATGCCCGACATAATTTTAGAATCAGTGGAAAAAGTCTTTCAGTCAAATACTGATTGCAGGTTATCAGAGGGTTTTGAATTTCACGTCTTTCGTGTAGAGGAATACAACTCAGGTGGGCGAAATGATACTCTCCTAGGCGCGAGCGATACTAGACATTTAAATTTATTAAATTTACATTCATCTGATTTAGATGCGTACATGCGTATAAAAAAATGTGTTATACCCGTATGCACCGAATATCCATTCTGTTTCGCGGCAGGAATATTTTTAGGAATAAAATATATTGAAAAAATGAACAAATTAATCGCTACACGTGAATGGAATAATTCGATATGTAATAAAACATATTTGACGCATATGGCACGTGAATATCATACAGTTTGTAGTATTCCTGAACGCGAAATTAATAGTACTGATTGGAACAAATTTCAGGAACATTTTCGTAATAAATTTTCTATTCAAGTCTACTCAGAGTCAACGCATGAACGCCTATTTGGTTGCACTTCCCCGAGTTTACCATGCATAAATCTTATGCATTCAGAACGTGATAATCATATATCCTTAATCACGTATATGGCTGCATTTCTTATGGTACGTAATTACTGTACGCAGTGTAATGCATCATACTCTAATGATCACTCATGCTCTGCATGCTGTCGTAGTTGTCAGACACTTTATTCTGATAAAGGATCTTGTACTTCTACAGATGCTACGCATAAGATAATGTGTACTGATTGTCATCGTAAGTTTTATAACCATCAATGTATGTCGAACCAACTCTCTAATGGGACCTGCGAAATGGTTAAGGCGTGCCCCCACTGTTTCAATCGCATACGTAAAGATGACGATGAACACGTATGCGGTATGACAAAATGTCATGAGTGTAAAGAAAAGTATGTTATTACTGAAAATCATACATGTTATCATAAAGTAATTGAAGAACCTATTATGTCATTATCCCATGCACACTCTATGTGTACGAATGCCGACAATTGTAGTTACGAATGTTTTCAAAAATACATCATTTACGATACAGAAACATATTTATCACCTATCGACAGTAGCAATACTAATATTCTAGCCGAGCATAAAGTCAATCTCGTGGTTGCCAACATATGTTGTGATGACAACATATGTTATGACTCGCTATTCACTCCCCCACCTCCTCCGCACGCATTGGTATGCCCGCTTTTCACTTGACAGAGGCACTTGATGGTGCGTGCCATTGCTATTCTTTGGAGAAGAATGGTCCAGGTGAATGATTGATAGCATACTTAATAGTGCATACTTAAATAAAACACTGTTAGACGTTTCTTTGTTCAATTTCATGGCAAAATATTCACTGAATATGGTGTTTATTTATGTAATTATTTAAAGGTGTCATGGATACGTCGTGCAAGTATCTGATGTCATAATCATACACTTAAATGTTCATAGCATTTCTCCTATGTCTCGAATATCTGACGTCACAATCATGGAATTTCTCCTAATTTTATGATGCAATTCTTAAATAGCCATAACATTTCACCTACATCACGAGTATCTGAGGTCGCAATCATAGCATTTCTCATAATTTTACGTCACAATTCTTAAATGGTCATATCATTCCTCGTACGTCACGGGTATCTGATGTCGCAATCGTAGCATTTCTCCTAATTTTACGTGGCATTCTTAAATGGACATAGCATTTCTCCTATGTCACGCGTATCTGACATTGCAATCGTAGCATTTCTCTTACGTCACGAGTATCTGACGTAACAATTCATAATGCTTGCTAACCAGTAAGCATTTATAAAGTATTCGCAGAAGAGTAACTACATATTACATCATAGTGATGATTCACATGCGTCCAAGTATGCCTAAGGTATTTATATATATATATATATATATATGCGCATGAGCGTATACCTTCTTAGTCATATGTGGACACACGTGTGCTGCCGCAATGGCAGCAACGCTTGACTGCAATACCAATGCAGTGCGGTAAAACTGAGATGATAAAAGCACTAATAAGACATCCCTATGCCATTACTCCCCCTCCACAGAGGATTGTGTACTGCTATGGTGCGTGGCAAGATGGGTATAACGATTTGGCGAAAGAAGTTGAATTTAAAGAGGGTGTGAATGTTGAACTAGACAGAAGTTGCAGAACATTGGTGGTGCTCGACGATTTGATGATTAAATGTGACGAGAATGTGTCTGACCTATTTACAAAACGTTCTCACCATGAGAATTGTAGCGTAATATTTGTCGCACAAAATCTGTTTCACAAGTCACGCAATCAACGCGACTTATCAGTTAACTGTCACCACATGGTATTGTTTAAGAATCCACGTGATGCATCATCTATTCGTTCTTTATCTAATCAGATGTACCCAGGCAATACAAAGTATTTGATCGAATCATATAAGGACGCTACACGTGAACCGCACTCATATCTACTCCTAGATTTGAAACAGACGACACCTGACAATATCAGACTCCGTTAATCTGTTCATCGAAGGATGGCTGCTATGTTTACATACCTAAGAAAAATGGCATCACGTAAAATGGAACGCCATTTACCTATGCTGCAATATTTGGCTAAAGTAAAGCCTTCAATCAGAAATGATGTAATCAAACAGTGTTCGAACGAATTTGTTGATGTACTATGCGAATCACGCCTAAACGTATTACGTGGGAATGTTCATCTCACTAAAATACGATACAAGCAGCTGAGTAAATATAAAGCGAAAATGCGTATGCTGACTAGTCGCGGCATGCCATATGCACGTAAAAGAAAACTGCTACAAACAGGCAGATTTTTAGGAGCCTTATTACCAGTGGTGATCGGTATGCTAGCGCCATTAATTGGTGAACTGTTCACATGAAAAGATGGAACATACATGTAAAATGGCGCTAGTTCCTCACGTTGCTACAGACAGATCCATCGATATGTAAAGCTATTAGTCTCGACAACGAGATATCCAATATATTAGCCAGACATGATCTGACTGAGAATGAAAAAGCAAAATCATATTCACGAGTATTGGATAAGTATATGCATTACTATCAGCAAATGCAAGGACATCAACAACAATATCAACCATTACCTCTACAGCCCTAACTAACTACGATGCACTGCCCGCACAAATACTTGAACGTACGATGAGGGGAATACCAAAAACGTACAAGACAAAAGCCAGTGGTGTAATTGATATTTTATGTTCGGTTCCTGAACGTTTTCACGTTAATGACTTGGGTCAAGTGACAATAGAGGGTATGTTTTTCCCAAAAAGTAATGTACTCGACCTGCTTACAAACGTAGTAGTGCATGGGCATAAACCTTTTATGGCTGGTATGCATGATCAAGTAGAGGGAAAGTTTCTTAATCTGTTACGTGACCGAAACATACCCCGCAGATTTGCATGGCAAGAGAAAACGATGAGACAGATATATAATGGTGCAGAAAAGGATGTTAGCGCCAGTGAGTACACGTCTACGCCATGAACAAAAGAATACGTAGAAAGAGTTCTCTAGTTGGCATCAGGAAGAAAAAGCGGCATTCAATTCCGGTGTGGGTAAATTTAGATAAGTCATGAATGATGCTAAATTGGCGAAAGTACATTTTGATCCGAAACATTACGCATCTTTTGGTGGGAAAGAAAAGCTATATAATGCGTTCAAAGGTAAAATACCTCGCAACTACATCGACAAATGGTTAAAACACCAAGAAGTATATACCCTACACAGACCGTGGAGAACAAAGTTTGACAGGCGAAAAATAAGAGTTTCATCCGTCGATGAATTATGGCAGGCAGATCTATGCTCGATGGGTATGCTGGCAAAAGAGAACAACAATGTGTTATATTTGCTATGCATAGTTGATGCCCTTTCAAAATATGCATGGGTGGAATGCCTGTTTAGTAAAACGTTGTCAGCAGTCAAGAAAGGGTTAGAAACAATATTGGAGTATACTGAGCGTCGCCCACATGCTATTCAAACAGACAAAGGGGGCGAGTTCATAAACCATGTAATGAAAAAATATTTGAAAGATAATGGAATACATTTCTACACTTCTCAAAATGAAACGAAAGCGGCAAGGGTCGAGTGTTTTCAATGCACACTGAAGGGTCGAATATACAGATACATGACACATAAAAATACATGAAAGTATATCAATGTATTACCTAGTTTAGTCACAGCGTACAATAACACCACACATTCCAGTATGCGCATGGCTCCTTCCGAAGTCGACCGTAGTACGGAGTTAATCATGTAGAGAAATATATATGGAAAGAAGACGAAGCAACGTTCCAAATCTAAAAACAGCCCTACTCAAGGCGACGATGTTAGAATATCACAAGCAAAAATGCCATTTGAAAAAGCATATCGCGGGCAATGGAGTCGCGAATTGTTTAAGGTGCGTGAGGTGCTTACAGACAAATATCCATACTTATACATAAAGACTATGGAGGTCACCCGATTATTGGTACTTTTTATCGTGATGAGATACAGCAAGTGATAGAAGAAAATGATAAAGAGTATGCCGTGAAAAAAATACTTAAAAGTAGAAAAAATAAAAAGGGACAACGCGAGTATCTGGTAAAGTGGCTCGGTTACCCAGCTATGTTTAACACGTGCATTAATGAACTAATTACTATACATCATTGACAATGGATGAATATATGGAGAGAAGATCGGATCAGAGCATGTGGTGAATGATGGGTTCGCGAGTATCAAAAGAAGAAATAGTATATGAAGCTCAAATTATAATAATTTATATCGTAATCATTACATGTATCGTGAATCTGAATATACAAAATGGGCAATCAGGCATATGGATATCGCTTTTGAGTGGATGTCTAGGGTATATATTGCCTAGTCCGTGCATAAAGACGTCCATACATCATTCAACTCAGAATGAACGAGGATCAGTTTTACATAACGCTTCCGAGCAATAGTAGTACCCAGTTCTTTCCAGACAATAATATATCAGAGTTTCGAACACGTCTGCAAACTCCATTAACATTAGATAGCGAATGGGAAGTGGGCCTCTCGAGTGTGTTATATCCGAGGAGTTGGCTTACTATTGTGGAGGAAAGTTTTGTCCAAATATATGCATTTACTAAGAAGAAGATAAAGAAGAAGAAGAAAGGTAGTGATGCATCAGAAGAAATTAGCAAAGATGTTGCCAGCACGTCAGAAATAGAAAAGACAACAGCTTTTCCACTAGTTTTAAAAGATGGTTTTGGTAATCCACGTCCCGCCGATGGGGGTAAATGGTCACAAAATGCTCGGGGAAAAGATGAGCGAAATGATCAAACAAATAATGTCGGTAAAAAAAGTTCATGTAGAAGTGAAAATTTGTATTATGTGCAAGCAGAAGCTTCATTTATCAATGTACCGAAAGGGTACTATGCCGTAACAAATATGGTAGACTATCTAAATGGCCAGATAGAGAGCAAGACAAGATTTAGACACAAAAAAATATTTTTCAATTTTTACTTGCATCGCAAGAATCTAGTTTCTCTCACAGTTAAAGATAATTATGCTATATGATTAGGTGGAGAAGTAGCAAATTTAATCGAATTCAAAGGAGGAAAAATACATATGGGACCTATAGACCTTAAAGAATCATTTCGTTCAAATCGTGAGGGTGGTCCTTCGACCGCATATATATATATACTGCGACATAGTCTCACACAGCATGGTAGGCGATACTTCCACACCGGTACTCAGAGTGATACCCATTTCTAGTACAGATGGAGGAAAAGATATATGTCAGTGGATGTTTCCTGATATTCAATACTTTACTGTGTCAAAGAACTACATCGATACGATTGGAATACTTATAACGGATAGAACTGGAGCCAATATCCCATTCAAGGATGGAGCATCACCGATTGTACTCTGTTTGCAGTTCAGATGACGACGACGACAACAATAATGAGAGGGACGATAAGAGGGATGAGGAGAGGAAGAACGAATGCTCCAGTGCTGGCGCATTACTACGCGAGTCAAGCGGGTCATGGACGTATTCCAATTTTTGTAGGCACACGATACAAATCAGGACATGACTCGGTAATATCTTAGGTGGTCTATTACATTCAGCAATACCTTTCACAAAAAATGTTGCTAAATCTGTAGGTAAACAAGCTCTTAGTGCTGGAATCGTACTAGCTGAGGACGTAATGGCTGGAAAAAATGTTAAAACAGCATTAAAATCGAGAGCACGTGGTGTTGCCAGGTCTTTGATACCGGAAGCTGTAACAGTGGTGCGAGGTGGTTTAAGACCACCTCAACCTAAACGTAAAAAGAGGAATAATACAGGTAATGCTCAGTCAATGTGTGCAATACCGAAGAGGAAGGGTCACAATAGATGGCAGAGAAAACAAGCTGATATCTTTAATTAACAATCAACATGGAACTTAATCAGATCTGCGAGTGCTCAAAGAGCGAATTAGACATTTTTCAGATGCGTCCCATAGTGACGACATTGAAGTCTGCAAAATGGGAAAGTTTCAGCCTGTATCTAGTTTATCAGATACTGGACCGATCGAGTTTTACGTCAGTGGGTCTGCCGATAGATATTTAGATCTTACGCAATCTTATCTTTCGATTAATGTTAAGCTAGTAAAGCTAGATCGAAATGGTGATGAAAAGACACTCGAGGCGAATGACCTGATAGCGCCTGCGAATAATCTTTTGCATACGATGTTCTCACAAGTGGATGTTTTCTTGAATGGAAAGCATGTCAGTGACTCGAACGAAAATTATGCTTTCCGCTCATACATCGAGACGTTACTAAATTATGGCAGCGATGCCGCATCCTCGCATCTACACCTGGCTGGATGGAAAATAGATGATGCCAGCGAATTTGATAATATTGCCGATACTAACTTAGGATTTCAAGCACGTAGAAGAATGATGGCGCAGAGTAAAACGGTGCAATTAATAGGCCGTATACACAGCAATATGTTTCCGCAGGACTGATTCCTGCTCGGTTCCATTGATTTAAGAGTATGCCTACAGAGGAGTAAAGATGCATTCGCCATTATGGCCGCAGAAGGAGTGAGGCCTAAATTGAAAATAATGTCAGCTAACTTATTTGTATGCAAAGTTATCCCATCAGCAGATCTGCTAGTGGTGCACACCGTTACTCTGAGACAGACAAGCGCGAAATATCCTATTCGCAGGGTAGTGTGTAAAACTTTTACGGCACCTAGCCGTGTTATGAGCATCAATAGAGATAATATATTTATTTGTCAGCTACCTACTAGACTATTATTCGCTTTTGTACCTAATGATGCCTATAATGGTGTGGTACAAAAAAATCTGTTCAAGTTTGATAACAATAACACTACCTACACTACATATTATATAAATGGAGAAGAGGTTACAACATTGCCAATACGTCCTTCGTTTAGTGATGACATTTACTCAGACGCTTATTCCTCACTATTCAGCAGTACTGGGGCATTATTCAAATACCGTGGCTACCTGATAAATAAGACGCAGTTCAGACATGGAACCACATTGTTCGCATGGGATTTTATGCCAGATCTAGCTGATTCCAAGCATTGCTACCCTACATGCGCTGGTTCGCTAAGAGTGGTCTTCCATTTTGCTCCACTTGCCGCTACAACCAATGTAATTTGCTATGCTGAATTTGATAATATGATAGAAATTGGATCAGACTTTAACGTATTAACAGATTATTAACAAATATGTTGAATACATTTGAAATAGAGGATCTATTATTCAGTGACAATAAAACGTGTGAACACTATCTCGGTGTTTTTCCAATTGACAATGTACCCACACATATTAAATATCTCCCGGCCTCATTAGTAATAAACACGCATCCCAGTAATAAATCCAGACAACATTGGGTGGCAGTTTATTACAGTAGAAATGGAAATGTTGAATACTTTGATCCTTATGGAAGATGCCATTCTGAAGGAAGAATGATATCAAATGTACAAAATGGACACTGTGCATGTGTTTATTATTACAACAATGTCCGTATTCAACCAGCAATGACGTCAACTTGTGGATATTATTGCGTATATTTCTTATACCATCGTTTGAGAGGTGTACAAATGAAACACATATTATGAGCATTAAGAAACAGAGACCAAAATTACACGATAGTGAAACGTCTGACGCACAGGCTTATGAATAAACAGAAAAGATGATCATATTCAATGTTTAATCATTTATGTACTATGTTTTCTTTTTAATTATCTTGAATAAATATCGCTAATATTTATCATAAGAAAAATGTACGTGTCAATAAAAAATACATTTATTTTGTAAATATATGTTATTATTTCTTCATGTTCCCTTCTCACCCCTCACCCATCCATCCCCAATTATTGCTATTTTGATACGCTGCGACGGATGAATGCCGATAATGGATAAAAAGTTAATGGTACACTAGGCACGCGAGGTGTACCACAATGATCCAAAGATCCGTAATTAATCATATTCACATCGTGACAATGACAAAATGCAGACATATTTGAATACAGAGGAAACCATATGACGTACTCTGTAATTGAACCCTGCATATCAATTCCAGTTTTCTATTATAAAAATGTCATTCAAACATGGTGCAATAGTAATGTTTTGAAAACCAATGATGTTAATTTTAAGCGGTGGAGAAAAAACACGTAACCGAAATAAGGGTGTGTTCAGATAGTTTTACTGACAGCTCATATTTTAGCTACAAAAGCGAAATGCGCGCGACTAGTAAGGCATACAGCTTTTTTGAATTTAACAAAACACGTAAAATGGAATCTCAATTATGCGATCGATGGAGAACGATAGGTTCTATGCCTATTAATTGCGGTTGCATCGAATGGAACAAATATAAAGAGGTACCAGTATGGCAACCATTTGCAATGTCATTGCTTGAAATCCATAACTGCTGGAGAGATTATCTAGCAAATCCGGATGAATGCAATTACAACAAACGGTTGCATGCGAAGTACCAACTTCGTAATGATTGTTGCATGTGTATGTGGTGCAAACAAAACAGACGTTATCGTTTGCATTAATTGAGATAAAAATATTTATGTTAAAGCAAAATAAAAATCAAGAAATAGGCCTCTTTTTTAAGGGGCCACCAAAAACCAAAATTGTGTTACATACATACACCCACACACGAACGGGTGCATAAAAAAAGATGCACACACGCACGCATGATGTACACGCATAGGGGACAGGGAACACAGGTGATAAGGGGCAACTGTATAGAACCATGCGCGCATCGTCACACGCGTATCGTAACACACATGAGGGTATGCACAGTACATCATGCATGTGTTGGTGCATCAGGTGTGTATGGGTACATATGCGAAAAAAGTAGGATACCCTTGTGGATGATGGATCAGTAACAGATTTCCATCGATACAGACGCATTCAACCACAAATTCCACCATGAGTTACACCTTTCATCGTGGTCATGCGTGTACCAATGACATTATTAGTTCGCGAGGAAACAGGCATAGACAACATCTAACATCACATGACCTTAAAGCAAATGAAGCGGACATGTTTAATGTTAATATGAGTAATGTGCGATCACACCATAAATATGCATAAAGCACTAATGTGCCAAAACGTGATATTCTAATAATTGCCCAAGAGAATTAGTACATATGTCCACTCGGTTAAGAACTAGGAAATGATACGATATCCAAAGCACAAAGCTGTACGCATTCGCAACTACAAAGTGAAATCTCCTAGTGAGTAACATAGTTGATAATTCAATAGTAATTTTGAATATTTCTAAAAAAACACATAGTACGAGACGTGAGGTACCAACACGTTCTTTCATTATTAACACATGCTATGTTTGTATCTCGATTCAAGATTGATCTCACGGCTATTCAAGACGTATGGATAAATTAAAACCATATGCACCAAATAATCTTTTTAGCATAAGTACGTTCGACATACAATTCTATAAACACATGGAACCCTCAGAGACATAATGACTACATTTTAACCATCGTGCAACATCTAAAACGACTGACGTTATTGCAATATTAAGTATTTAAAAAACAATTTGTGCATAATGACGGTTAAAAGTCAAAACGTTTTCAAAATATTCAACAAAAATTGTTTACTAATAAATTAACGTTAGCAACGTCAAATTAATTTCAAAATATTAAACAGTTTTCCTGTATGGGATCGATCAAAATGAGATATGGGGAATTCATCGGTGAAAGGGTTAACTTTTTAACCCATGATACAACCCAATGAATCCATCACCACCAAGTCTTGCTAACCATTCCAACTGAACACTCCATACCATTAATACAAGATTATTTTTAATATTTTGTTACTAATCTGTCTGGTAGCTGTTGCTTACTAAGACAGTAACAGCTTACAGTTAAATTAGTCTCTAAATATTCTACAAAATAGTTTACTAATAAATTAACGTTATCGACGAAACAGTCAAATTATTTTCAAAATATACATCAATATCCTACCGTAATTCATCATACATCCTCAACCTCTTACTCCTACGACCTCCCTTATCAGACCACCTCTTAAACTCCATTTTCTTACATTATCATACATCCTCTCTTATTATTTTTACCCTACCACACTACCACAGTAGAATACCACGGAGGGGGGCGTGCACCGCTATGTTAAAACATAAAATACACAACTTTTAAGGGTTAACATTTTCAAAATACAGCAATTACAATATTCATTCAGACGATTCCACAGTGTTCTAGAATCTAGCAAGTGTGTGCGGATGTTCGGCATTGTTCTCAAAACTCTCAAACGTGTGCCGCTGTTCGTCATTGTTCTTTACCCCTGGGAGGCTGTTCGCCATTGTTCTACCTCTGGGGAGCTGTTCGCCATTGTTCTCGAAGACCACCTGCGGTGAAGAACAATAGCGAACAGCGCCACAGAGGCTAGAACAATGACGAACAGCCCCCCCCCCCCCAGAAGAAAAGAACAATAGCGAATAGCCCCACACTATACTACTAACGACTACGGCTGGGTGGCCCTAGCTTCAAATTGGAGCATACGAAGTAATAGTCTGAAGACTAGTGGAGAGAAGATGATGGCAACCGCCAATTAATTTATGCAATAGTAAAATTTCGTTAAGTAACTGAGACAGCTGCCCTCAAAGCCATCCACGGATAATGTCTAAAATAGCTGAGAATATTTCAGACCGATATATCAGGTTAAATTCCCCAGTGTCACATGAAGGAGATAGAGAGCTCCCAATTGTTCTTTAGTATTCTAGGAGATGTTGGTGTTTTGTTTAGTGAGCTTATGACTATGACAAATGAGAGCTGCAGTGAATACAGTAAAATAATAATGTGTATAATAATAATAATAATAATAATAATAATAATAATAATAATAATAATAATAATAATAATAATAATGATGATGATGATGATGATGATGATGATGATGATGATGATGATGATGCTAATAATAATAATAATAATAATAATAATAATAATAATAATATAATTAACTATGGCTCGCTCAGACCTGTGTGGCCCTGAGGCGTAGGTGATTGATAGACTTAAATAAACACTAGCTTGCTTCTTATTGAACTTGAGTTCCGGAGATTACAACAATCAACAAACAATACCAATACTTTTAATGGTTAGATAACTTAAGTTGAGGAGGTTATTAGAATGGATTAGTATGTTAGTCAGTACCAAAGCGGTCAGCCCTGAAGTCGATCAGGCATACGGAAGTCCGAAGGCACACCAGGATTAAAGAAATCTCAGATTAGAAGAAGACTGTTGAAGAAATGATGGATAGTAATTTGGAAGATTTTACAAATTTCACAGACCAAGATGGCAGAAGTACCGCTTCCTTCTTCCACTGGCCTTCTTACAACGGTCAAACAGAGAAATTCACAATTTCTTTTACAGTTCTTTATGTTTGCACAAAGTTCCGTTAATTCAGAGATCCAGATATGAAGTCAATTCCCCTTTCCAGATTATCCAACTATCAATCTGGCGTCATATGGCGTCACAATAAGCTAAGCAGCTGTTGCGTGAAACCATAATTTTATAGGTGGCTAATAGGTTTGGCAATGATTCCCATACAGAGTTAAATAGTTTTTCTCTGAATATTCTAGATAAAGCCATTTTTCTGGGTTAGAATGGAGCATTCCAGCTTATCCATCAGTCATATGACGTCATTGTCAACTAAGTGGTCTGTAGTACAAGGTCATAATCAATTACGTCATGCATAATGTAGCTAGGTTCGTTACGAATGCTTAACTGATGACGGCATAAGCGTTGGTGTACTAATTGTACGTTTTTACTATTTAATAAACATGCTGTTGAATACTTTGAAGCTAATTTGATTGGGCGCTGTTGCTGTTTCAAAATAGTCAACAACTTAGTTGTATAGTTTTCTGGAATTTGAGATGCTGGGAGTGCACGGATCGATCGATCCCAACATGTGCAAATCAATGATGGAACTTACTTAGGGATAGGCGGGATAAAAGCGGATTCCTCCACTTTTGTCAATGAGTACTATCTGATCCCCGAGGCTCTTCGTGTTTGACATGTGTGTGGTATGGTATGTATACAACAAGCAAATGTGCTCCATATAAAGCCTGGCAATCAGTCGCTCGTGGTCAATGCTGACGTCTGTGCTATACCATATGCATCTTGAAGTAGTGATTTTGCAAGGACATTACGAAACACATAATCAACTTGGTTATGGCAGCTGTTTCTTCCTGTCTACTATACCGTCTCTGGTGTGCCCGGTCCATGTTATTTGTTGACGGTATTTGTATTTGAAGTCTGCTTGTAGGAACGAGGAAAGGAGAACTGGTGAACGTTAAAAGCACGTCATCATTGCTGTAAATGTGGGTTTTTTCATGAATAACTGATGAGTCCTGAGTAGTTCACTGTTTTACGGAGTATGCATATAGCTTGGAGTTAAAATTTCCCAAAACAAATATTGACATATGGCTGGAATGATGAATGGTGATTTTTCCATAGAAATATATAATCTGGCCAATATTCAACTCCTTCTATCTATGTTAGAACACCCTATCTCATACTACATCAGACGCTTTAGGAAGTAAAGTAAAGCTACGTACATTAGTTATTGAATCGGATAAGAACAATCTGGTACTTGTTGGGATAGCCTTGTCATTGGACTTGTGCTTCCGAATGGATGCCAGGAACTGTGTACTCATAACTTTCTGGGCGTTCCTTTCAACATCATTACGCTTGTAATTTGGCTCATCTTCGCTCGTGTTTGGATCTATCGACCCCTGAACTCCCTGGCTATCAATTTTCAGAACACTATTCAAAATCATGTTTATTAAGTGGTAAATACATTTTGTACATACAAGTCGTACAGCAACGCTTTGTCCGTCAGCAAGCAATCGTTCGTGACGAACTTAGCTACGTCATTCATGACATAATTACTTGTGACGTCATCCTACATGTCACGTATTTTATTATGACGTCATATGATTGATGGTTAAACTGCAAGCCTGCATTGCACATCTGCTTTATGTATAGAGTTTATATCCAGATGCAAAGACAACATGTTATATTCTAAGGATACTGGGAAATGCATATGACCTTTCTTCAGGACAGGGCCACGAAATACAATCTTGGGTTATTTTTTTCGTCTGGCGCATGTCTTGAACTAATATCATATTCCCCTCTCTCATATGACGTCATAATCACTACGTCATAAATGATTCTATATCGCCTGTATTTAACTTTTAATAGTCCAACACGTTGTACGAATTGTATGGCTCTACTTTTTAATAAACATGCTGTTACATATTTTGAAACAGTTTATCCTGTATAGTTTTCTGAAAATTGCTAGTCATTATCTTCAGAGATCGATCGACCCCAACACGAGCGAGCTGTGGGTGGAGCTTAGATAGAGACATAGCGAAAAACGGGAAGGTCCATCGCTAACAATCAGCGCTATAGAACATGGTCGCTTATTATAGATCTAGTTAATCGTAATCGTCATCAACATAATTTCAGTTACGTTAGAGACTGATAAATAAGCGACTAGCAAGGACAATGCGTTCTCGATATGACCAATTGTAAACTTATCCACAATCTGCTATTATGTCAGGAAATTAGCAGCATTCGCTAGACCTATTATTCGTGCAGCGTGCATGCACGTGCATATAGCGTGGGAACGAAGTAACGCGGGTTTAATCAAAAGCCTCTTACGAACAGGCAGTGTGGGAAAATGGCCCACCGGACATCGGATTCGATTATAGCTTGTTTCATTTTAAACCCAAAATTTCAGAATTATCGCAACCATTATACATACAGGATGATGTTGCATATTTAAAAAGAATAGTTTGAGTGGGACCTGCGCCTGCCAAGTCATTAAACCAGTTATAATACTTTTCCCTTTAATTTATCGTTAACAATGTGTTGTATTTGCACGATATTTCGTGTTGAAAAGTTAACGTAAATCGTAAGTTACAGATATAATAATTTAAAGTGATTACTGATTAGCGGTTTGTTTATGAAAAAATATCGAATATAGGCCCTAATAGCCGTATAGGGCTTCTATGTGGTTCTGTAACCATGAATGAATCGAAATAGTCAGTCTTTAGCGCTTAATAGTCCGACACGTTGTACGAACTGTATGTCTTTGCTATTTAATAAACATGCTGTTAAATATTTTGAAACTAATTTGACTGGGCGCTGCTGCTGCCATAGGCAGCAGCAGCGACCAGTCAATTTAGTTTCAAAATATTCAACAGCTTACCTGTATAGTTTTCTGGAAATTGATAGTCAGGGGGTTCAGGGATCGATCGATCCCAACACGAGCGAGGTATGGGTGCAGCTTAGCTAGAGGTGGGTGGGCGTAGCTAACACTGGATCCCTCCATTTCTGTCTTTATAAGGCTGCTATAAGTAAGCGTCATGTTGAGTAATTTGCGTGTAACGATGACTGTAAAATGCAGGCAGATAACCCAGCTACTTCGACACAGATATTTTCTAATTATAAATTTGACGTAAGATTATATATAAATATAGATGTATCAAACTAAATATAAACAAATTTCCTCAGATAAATGTCTATAAATATACCTAATATTTACATTTCATTTTATTTCCGTGTTATTTTTTATTAAAGATTGACGCGGAGACGCGTTCGCCTCCCGCGCGGTGTTAAGATAACATTTACCGAGCATCAAGAGCAGACGCGAACTGACGTCAACTTCTCAGAGTTGACCTTTGACCTTGTGTAGACATCTTGACGACACGGATCTCTGGGCGAGCAAGTGAAGCGATATAAATTTCAAATTAACAGTTAATAAAAACAGCCGTGCCTTGAATCAGTATCAATAACCAGGATATGGAAGAACAAACGAGGTATAGTGTGCTATATGCCTCGTATCTAGGAATAGCGGCGAGGGGTGGGGTGGGGTTGTTGGGGTGGGGTGGGGTAGGGTGTGTGTGTGTGTGTGTGTGTGTGTGTGTGTGTGTGTGTGTGTGTGTGTGTGTGTGTGTCTTAGCTAGTTTTGAGCAAATTTAACCTTCTGAATCTAGAAAAAACACATACGAACAAAACATGTATATATAAGACATAGCTCCGTCGAATATTTTGAAACTCATTCGACTGGGAGACGTCGCTGTTTAAAGTACCAGAATTAAACCAGTCAAATTAGTCTTATAATGTTCAGCAACATACCTATAGGTTACGTTTGACTGGAAATTTGGGATTCAACGACTTCAGTGCCAATCATGGGTCACCGGCGAGTTTATTACGCATGGCATGGCGTATACTAACCCTTTTAACAGTTACGATGGCATGTCTTAGTTTCAATACAACTATACAGGAAAACTGTCGAATATTTTGAAACTAATTTGACTGGAAGCTGTTGCTGCCATAGGCAGCAACAGTTTCCAGTCAACTTAATTTCAAAATATTCAACAGCTATATCCCGTGGATCAAAGAAGCATAGGCTAAACTTTCTCCATCGGTCTAGCTTCTACTGGGATAAACAACGCGATAGAAAGAACGGTCGGCGTAGAGAACCACCTCTTGTGCCACCAGTACCGTCACACTCACCACCTCCATCACCGCTTAAGTAACAACTAACCAGCTTTTTTATTAAGCCGAAATGTTGCATTGGGGCGTAAAAACATATATAATCAAATGAGTCAACTACATCTAATAACGTTATCCAGATTCCAATACCAGTAATTGCCTTGGCGACATATTTTAGAATCACCGTCTGCCTGTAGTTTAGTTTTTCTTCCTCCCAAGATAAGACGCGGCAGACATTAGGTCTAGTTGCGTATCCCACCTTTGAAAGGTGATATTGTTTGATGACGCGGCAATGGGTGGCAAAGCAATAAATGCCGTATTGCAGGAACACGCGAGCCGGATGATGGTGCATAAGCCGGTGGGTCGGTGGGGGTGAGCGGGATGGCGCCGATCTGCCAATCAAGCGTGATTTAATTTCCCAACTGATGTCACTTCAATTGACGTCACAATCAAGAGCCGCAATCAAATGACGTCACGTGTTCGAGATCTGACGTGATGGAGCAGGACATTGCCGCTAACCATTTACACTCGAAATTCATGTTTTTCAATTTCAAAACAGGTATATGGGAAAGCTGTTAAATATGTTGATCCTAATTTGACTGAAAGCGGGTAGGAAGCAACAGCTTCCAGTCAAATCCGTTTCAAAATGATCATACATCATAGTGAATATGTCGTTTCTGAATTTAATTTGAATAACAACGTGTACAGTACGTTCTAACTGACAGCACGATGTTTACATAGGGGCGCGGAAATTCAAATCAGGAATCCATGAATGTAACAATAATTTAAAACCATACAGAACCGAATCAACTTAGTTTCAAAATAATAAAATTATTAAAAATATTCAAAATGTTTATTAAGTAGTAAATACATACAATTCGTACAACTTGATTCGTTTCTCGCGAGATCTCCTTCGATACGAGATCGAGAAAAGTATCTCGTATGTATTGAGTAGCCATTGGCGTAGTGATTTCCACCAGAATATGCTGGTAGAAAGAATTGAAACTTAAAAGGACACGAGGGCTACTCTCTTCATACCAGACAATATAAATTCACGTAAAACGAGATGATATAAAGCTTATAGTAGTCTGTATGACAAGTAGTTAACAGAAAAATAGTCCTCTGAATTCGTCGTAAAATTCAAATCTGTTCAAATCTGTCACACACAAAATGAGGTCAGTAATTTGCTGACGTTGCGTAGATGCTGATATCACACGAACCACTGAATGGATCAAGTCGATTTTAATGTCTGTGTCAAGCTAGTGATACAGAGGTTAAGATGATACCAAAATCAACACGATCCACAGTGTACCTTTTACAGTCCGCTACGGAGATAGACTAGGTCCAGATCTGTCTGGTCTCCGAAGTGGAGTCTGTGTAACAGTGTAGTCGGTACGCTGACGCAATAACATGGCCGGTGATTACATTAGAGGTGTATTCTCGAAGAAGCCACGCCTCTATTTTTAGATCGACCCACGCCTCTATTTTTAAATTGACTCGTGTTACTGACCTGAGGACCAACATTTTCAATAATACAAATAGGGACTCGGATGATTAACTACTCAAACAAAAGACGGTTTATACAAGTAAGCTTCATATAACACCAGTACAAACGATATCTAATTTCTTGAATGGGTGAATCCAGTTTTAGCTATGTCCCAGCTCCAGCAACGCTTTGTCCGTGATGGGATCAATCGATCCCTGGACCCTCTGAACCTCAATTTCCAGAAAACTATACGAAGGCTGTTGGATATTTTGAAACTAATTTGACTGCGTGCTGTTGCTGCCTATGGCAGCAACAGAACCCAATCAACTTAGTTTCAAAATTTTAAAAATATTAAAAATATTTAAAATGTTTATTAAGTAGTAAAGACATACAACTCGTACACCTTGATAGACTATTAAGCAAGTTTATCAAGGACTAACTCGCGTCATCCATGACGTCATTAGTTATGACGTCAGCCTACACACGATGTAGTTGATGATGGCGACATATAGTTCACTGAGAAAATGAATTGATCAAATGCATTATATCTCCACGAACCTTGCTTGATATTGGAGAAGGCAAGGACAGGTATTTGCGAGACTATGTATAGTCATAGTTGGAGACCCAAAAATTGACAACCGCAACATCACCCTCTCCGATTTTGTTTTCAAACATTTTTGAAAACATATTTGCTTCAACGTGTAAATTAGCCGATACAAATAAATGCAAAGATTCTTCATCATTTTAAAAGGAATAATACACTGTTATATTCATCAATCTTGGGAAGTGACGGAACTGATGTTTGGATGTTATTCCGAGACATGACGAATTTCATTATGTTAGTAAAATTTCATATATTTTGGCCGTGTTCTCACCGAAGACTTAATCCGGCGTAACGCCATACTCACGTATGGCGTTATTCCGGATTAACTCTCTAGTGCAAACACGGCCCAAATTTGAGTGTATGCCCAAAATATTCAACAGTACGTTTTATTTTGTATTGGAAGCGATCTACGTTATTTTGTACTGTCTCTGAATGGTACTAAACCGCGAATGCGTACATCTACAGTCCGTAATGTAACATGGTAACAATACGGATGTTGCCATTTTGAGTCTTTTTATTTAATTTGCTTTAAGCATTTAAAGTACAGATGCTATTTTATCGTTCTGGAAGAAAGACTAAGTTGATAAGAAAATGAAGTTTCAATACAAAAAAATGCAGTTATCTCTCGTTATTTACGTTATCTTTTTTTAATGAAAATAGTCTAATTTGCATCAGTGTGTACTCGTGTACTGATGGAAGAAACGCGCACTCTAACGGCGCAATACCATGGCATTATTAACTATTCCGAGTTCTGGTCCATAACAACGTGCCATATTGCTTGATAATTCTCTCGCTGAGTCGTCATAACTGTCAAACGACATTAAGCGCGTGGAGAAAAAGACGATCAAAACAAGATTAAATTGCAAAATCATCAATATTGACTTCTGGCCCCTGAACGAAGAAAGCGCAAGCGAAAAACACTTGGACGACGTCTAACGGTGGATTGATTAGATCGTAAAGGAAGCCTGCTAACTCGAACTGCGCATGTCGGCGTGAAATTGTCAATTTTGACTCAACAAATTTCCGTGTCACAACAGATCAACGCCGAGTTTCCTCACAAGCACTTAGCTAGAAAGATAATGCCTGCTGTACGCGCATGACCGGGAAACTAATAGTTCTACCAAGGCCACGTGGGTGAGATTAGGACATAGGATATAGACGCGGAAGATTGGAGACATTTTATAGATATTTAATGGTTATTGAAATTAGCCAAGCGAGCAACGGAAACATAACAACGACATAATTGACGATCTAAGATTAAACAATAAATGGTCAAAATGGATTTCAGTTGTCAGCCAGAACTATAAATTTTCCTTTATCTTAATGCTTCTCTTCTCACGATGTGAAAATCAAATATCAGCATCTATCAATAACCCCCTTCAGTTTAGTCCCTGAGGCAATGCCACATTGACATGCTCGGGTAGACTCCAAAAACGAGCCTTCAAACAACAAACTTCTGAAAGTGGGAAAGCTTGGTATTTTTGGAAGTATGCAAGTTATGCCAAGCCAGTACTCCACCAATGGGCGTCCGCATGGTGGGTGGGTGGTGGTGGGAGTAAGCGGGCGGGTGGAGGGCGTGGTGTGTTGAGGAGGGGGGGGGGGGAAACACTTGCACCCCACTGCCCTGGTTCTGGATACAACAATCTTTGGTTTTTGCACTCCATTTACATGGATGCAGATCAATTTTCACAGTCAATCTAGGGTCGATATTCACATTCCATCTAGGGTTCATATTCATAGTCAATCTAAATTCTATATTTTTAGATAATTACCTCCAAAAATGCACGAGATGGTTTCAGAGCGTGTCTAGATTTCACAATTGTCTTGGTGGCAGAATCCCCGGATAACCCGCCTTGGGAAGCGGTACCCACTCAGACCCACCGATATGTTTGCCCACTCCTTCCCGCTGGAAAATTTCCTTCGGACGCCATGACTATACACCGAAGAATGTTGCTCTGAGATGTGAGTTCTTTAAGGTATGATGACTCTCGAGTCTCAACAAGCATTTTCACGGGGCCAATTTGATATAGATTCGCGTTTTTTTAGTATAGTCACTAAAACACAGCACATTCAATTTGAATAAAAGGACAACAATTTCATAATGTTCGCACCGAATTTAAATTGTCTTTGAAACCATATTTGGCCGGGTTCACCAACTATGTATTATATATGCGTGGCGTGGTTAACCGTGTGACGAGTTTCGCACCAATGAGGGAATTCAGCTTTAGCTATGCCACGCCCACCTCTAGCTAAGCCCCACCGACGCTTTACCGCGTTGGCACAGATTCCTGATCTCCCTGACTACATCAATTTCCAGGAAACTATACAGGTAAGCGGTTTAATATCTTGAAACTAATTTGACAGGGCGTGTTGCTGCCTATGGCAGCAACAGCGCCCAGTCAAATTAGTTTCAAAATATTCAACAGCATCCCCCTGTGTAGTAAACACGCTAGTAAAGACTCCGTGCAACAATACTTAGCCCGTCATCAATTATGCATTCGTGACGAACTTATCTACGTCATTTATAACGCTATTGATTTTAATGTCATCATATACGTCACATAATTATTGGTAAACTGGAAAGGTCTGTTGTTTGCACTGCATCGGTGTAAGTAACGTATCTTGGAAAATAAATGCTGCGACGTGAAAGGACGGTAGAGTGGACAGTATAGTGTGAAGTTGTGCAGACGCATTAACTTGATTTGCAGATGCACAAATGAAGACATGGCTACATTTACATTAGCAATGATGCATAGAGCTGTAGCCATTAGTGGATGGTCTTATCATACCCGCTGTCTTATTAGGAAACGGAATACGTATTGCACGTGCTATGTTGCCTCTCTCTGATCACGTGCGTCACGCGATATTACGTTCATCTGCCCTATCTGTCCGCCCCGCCCTCAGTGTTAATTATTATTCAAATGACCCAGGTCCAGTGATTGATTAAACGATAATGGACAAATCCAGTTTTAGCTATGCCCCGCCCATATTTAGCTAACCTACACTCACAGTTCCCCCGTGTTGGGACCGAGCAATCGCAGAAGTCGCCGACTATCAACTTCCAGAAGACCATACAGGCCGACGGTTGAACATTTTGAAACTAATTTGACTGGGTGCTGTTGCTGATAACATATTCAACAGCATGTTTATAAAATAGCAAAGACATGCGATTCCTACAACAACTGTTAGTCCGTTATCAATTAAGCGTTACTGACGAACTTAGCTACGCCATTTATGACGTAATGACCCTTTCCAGTTTTAACTATGCCCCGCCCATCACTAGCTAAGCTCCACCCACACGTTGCTCGTGCTGGCATCGATCGATCCCTGCACTCCCTGACAATCATCTCCAGAAAACTATAGAGGAAGCTGTTAAATATGGCAGCAACAACGTCCAGTCAAATTAGTTTCAAACCATTCAACTGAATGTTTATTAAATATTAAAAGACATACAATTCGTACAACGTGTACACGTTAAAGACAGACTATATCTAGTTATTCATGACGTCATGATTATGACGCCATCATACACGCCATATCACGTCAAATGATTGATGGATGGATGGATGGATAAACTTGAAAAGGTCCATTGATTATGACGTCATCCTATATGTGGTCGCGTGGTTCATTATGAGATCATATGATTGACTGTGAAACTGAAATCCCCCATAACTGTTAAAGCTCTGAGTATTTTCGACCGATCATATCTGCTGGCCGTAACTTTTCTAAAATAGCCTTCTCTTGGTCTGCAGATAGGCATTTCTCAAGACCACTACAGAAGCCGTTTTTGGCTGATATGAGTGTTAAATGGTTGAGACAAATTTTGCAAATACATCCCTATTGACAATATCTGAAAGAAGCTTTTGGGATTTGTAAAGTATTGGATCGATGGGAAATGCATTTGCTGTTTATTTTCTTATTGTTCAATGTGTTAATTCGAAACTTTGCACGATTGTGATATTAGCCAATTGTATCAAGCTGGTGAGAATCGTCTTAAAGTATCTATATATTATAGAGTTACAGCACCTTATTTTAAGTATTGAGGTCCGTGAAAACAATTCGGAAATTGATAATATCCTCTCTCTCTCTCTCTTTCTCTCTCTCCCTCTCTTCTCTTTCTCTGCGTGCGTGTGTGCGTGCGTGCGTGCGTGCGTGCGTGCGTGCGTGCGTGCGTGCGTGCGTGCGTGCGTGCGTGCGTGCGTGCGTGCGTGCGTGCGTGCGTGCGTGCGTGCGCGTGCACCAAACCTATTGGTGTGCATCTTTGGAGTCACGCTACCAGCTCTATATAAACCAACTCAGTTTGACCCAGTTTCCGAAAAGTATAATTCAAAGATAAATTTCTCTATTAAAACCAATATAGTTAGATAATCAGCCATCACTTAGTGTAATATGCCTAATATTAGTATAGCAAATTGATCAGCTTCATACCTTGGCTAGTTCAAGTTTTGTACAAATTTTTAAAGAAATACACGATTTATTATGCTTTAAACAAGTTTAGCTGCACCTATGTGTATGTAATAGAAGGACCCCATCTGCCAATTAATGGAGGAATCGCGTTTTAGTTATCCCCCACCCAATGGCAGCAACAGCGACCAGTCAAATTAGTTTCAAAATAGTCAACGAAATGTGTATTAAATATTAAAGACATACAATTCGTACACCTTAACGGACTATTAAGCGGTTATTGGCGGAATAAATCGAGTCATTCATGACGTAATTGATAATGGCATCAGCCTAAATGTGCCATAATTGATTATGACGTCATATTGTTGATCGATAAACTGGATTCCTTTATTATGATACATGTTAGCTAACGTCTCAATCAGAATTAGGCATGCAATGGTGTATAACTAAATGTTTTTTTATTTTTTAGATTAGACATAAACAGCACTAAGTTAAAGTAATTTTAAAATATTCAACAGCGCACATGCACAGCTACATTGATATTGGGATTCTGGGAGAACAAAGTATAAAAATCGATTCCAAGGCGCGTGATAAGTGGGTTGCTCTTAGCTAGAAATTAATCCATTTAGTCAAATTCGATCAGACCGGTTTCTTTCAATAGTATATCAGCCTAATGCCAGGATGCTAGTATTATTCACGAGGAAAGCGCATCTAGTCGATTGATTCGTGCTATATATCAGCCATTATGGAAGACAACGTGCTGTTAGTTATTGTGTCCTGACCGTCCTTCGCGCTAACATCCTCAACAGATTAGTATGAAGGAAAATTGCTAGTTAGACCGTTCAAAATTGATGCTTGTTTAAATCCATAAATTGTCTTTTGACAATAGCTGTTCGGCACAGAAATGAGTCCCGAGTTAACAAGATATTGCCTTTGTCGAGTTAAAACAGGCGTCAGCGCTAGCGACTGGCTCGCTTTAGCCGTGGGGGTGCGGAAAGGCGCGTGTTCTTGCACATCGTTATTCGCTCCATACGCCCCTGTTGGCGCCTAATCAGGGAATAATTGCTAATCGTACGCTCTTCATCACTGGACATCTGACCAGCTCCTTGTCCATCCGGAGATCGGGAGTTTGACAGATTGCTGTAAACAGAGTGTTTATAGACGAGTGTTTCTTGCGACATTGCTAGTTAAGTTTCAACAATAGGTCATGCCCCAGGCAATTTATCCCCACAAGTGTCTATATAACGCGCCCGTCAATTTACGGGGTACCATCTTTGTTATTTGGTATCATTTCGGACGTTTGATGCATTCACGTATGGCAATAGATCAGGGGTATTATTACCGTACTTACATACACCGGACGTGTAATCGCCGCGTAGTGGTGTGCATCGCACACGCCGATTCAAAAGAAATTCTGCTTTGAACTGGCTGCGTAAAATTGTCAATTTATACTTGTGAATCCTTTCACCTTCAGCGAAAACAAATTTTTATTACAATACAATGCTGTTAAATATTCGTTAGTCGAGCTGCCGCTTCGAAAGTATCCGTTTATTAATTTAGGACGGATGTAACCCCCCTAGATATTTGGCAGAACTTATGAGGACAATGCGTATGCCATCTATACCCATACGATCTCTAAACGTTACGGATCAAACACGACACGTCGCTCAATATGCATGGAATATCGTGTTGAATATATTGAAAGTAATTTGGCAGCAACAGTTTCCAGTCGAATAAATATCAAAATATTCACCGAACTATACCGTACACCATATTGAATAATGTATCATTAAAGGTGCCTATTCACACCAAAATGCTTGAAAATTAAATTGCTAAATTTATATACTTTAGAGGCTCAAATTTGGTGCTTCGATGTAATGGAACGAAATACGAAATAAATCTTAACATATGGCGATTTCATTATTTACCAATTTAGATAACTTTTTAAGTTGTGAAATTGAATTAGAGACGCGAGTCCCTAGTTTAACTCCACAACTAAATAATAATATTAATTTATAGGGAAGGAAACATTCATATGTTAAGATGTGTTGCGTTTCATGACATTCAGGTACACAATTTAAGCCTCTAAACGTATACAATTTAAAAAAATTTATTTTCAAGAATTGTGGTGTGCGTCTTTAATAGTCTTAGATGATTGTTAAATAAAAGGTAATTCACCCTTCGAGAGTGTCCATCGATGATTTGATGTCATATGACGTCATACTCAGGTAAGCGGTATGTAGGATGACGCCATAATCATTACGTCATAAATGATTCCATACCTTCTTTAACTCTTAATAGTCCGACACGTTGTACAAATTGTATGTCTCTACTATTTAATAAACATTGCTGTTGAATATTTTGAAACTAATTTGACTGGGCGCTGTTGCTGCCACAGGCAGCAACAGCACCCATTCAAATTAATTTCAAAATATTCAAAAGCTTACCTGTATAGTTGTTTGGAAATTGATAGTCAAGGACTTCAGGGATCGGTTGATCCCAACACGAGCGAGGTGTGGGTGGAGCTTAGGTAGAGGTGGGCGGGGCTTAGCAAAAACGGGAAAGCTCCATTGATGATGGACAAAGCGTTGTCTGTTGAATATTTAAAAACTAATTTGATTGGGCGCTGTTGAGGCCATAGGCAGCAACAGCGTCCAGTCAAATTAGTTTTTAAATATTCAACAGCTTACCCGTATACTTTTCTGGAAATTGATAGCCAGAGTGAAGACTGGTCTAGATCCGGAACCAACAATCTGGAGTCTGCAGAGAACAGCCAAAATAAACGGGAACATCGAGGTGCAACGACGAATCTTAATTTAGGATACAACAGAACGCCAGTGTGGAAGATCTGGAATACATAACAGGCACACCCAATAAATACAGAGTTGGAATTATTGAAAATTTGAACATATACTTGAAAATGTTAGCGCTGCTCTATGCCGATGAGACAATTATTATGGCTGACAAAAGGATAGACCTAAGATTTGGTATCCATGGAAGATGCAGTCCGCAGGAATTCAGCAACCAGACAATTAACGGGGAAAGCGTGAAATGGCGAGTGCGTGCGTGCAGTGTATATCTGAACATTTAATGTCCGACATCAACCCCACCCCAACCTCTACCCTCAATAATAACTATTGTATAATACTAATAATAATAATAATAATAATAATAATAATAATAATAATAATTGTTGTTGTTATTGTTGTTATTATTATGACAATATAATGTAGTAGTTGTGGTTGGGGTACAGTATTATGCTCGTATTATGTCTGTTCACATGCACATATGTATATACGTTCCCCACATACTTGTAAAAGTCTGGGTGTAAGAAATGAAATGAAAAATTAATATATAGCCGCCGCCAAGGCCGCCGCCGCCGCCGCTGCCGATGAAGACCCCAAGGTTTACAGATTTAGTGAGTCCACGTATGTGGCCAGTGGTTATTCATGATGGCTCGTGACGCTACCCCATTGTCAAATTTGGAGATCATTATTCATGATAATGTTAGGGCCGCGAAACCACAGCTTCCCGAAGGTTTGGAATACAATGCTTCCTGATACCCAACGATGCGCAATGTCTGTTGCACCGCAAAGGATGGGGCCTACCATTCTGCTGTTAGGGAAGAAACGTTTAGCATGTGCCTCCATTACCTAGGAATATACGCGCGACCCGTGTCCTGGCTTAATTCATGAAAAGGTGTGTGATTTTGAGTTGCCCCATAGCTATTGGAAGCGGGGTTTTAAGGAGACCATTGACGTCATCGATGAAATCATTATCATCTGTATACCCTATCTCTAGTAGAATATCGAGCTTTGAGATTAGATGGTTTGGTCCTGTCGAATGTTCTCGCACATATAATAGCGCTGTAGCCAGGTAACAAGCCAAGAGTGCGGTTGATAAAAGATCTCCGTGTGGTGATCATATTGACGTGTCAAATTCTGACACACATTTTGTGTTTGCCAGTTGGTGTTTCACTAGTCATAGCTGTCCCCATAGCAATCAGTTTGAGGCAGGAATGGAGAAATCCAGTTTTGGCTATGCCCCCAACCACACCCCCCATCTTAAGCTAACCTGTGTTGGGACTTGGGATGAATCGATCCCTGTACTCCGTCACTATCAATTTCTAGAAAAGTATACAGCTAAGTTGTTGAATATTTTGAAACTAATTCGACTGAGTGATGTTGCTGTATATAGCCCCATGTCAAATTAGTTTCAAAATATTTAACAGCATGTTTATTAAATAGTAAAGACATACAATTTCTACAACTTGACGGACTATTAAGCGTGTATGACAGACCAAATCGGAAACTATATCTTATACAATTTCTGGAGACCATCTTGTTGTAATCTAATGCAGCCAGCCACAGCTTCCCGCCAAAGTAACCACCGAATATCTACTCCGTCTCTTGCTTGCGTGATTGCAATGGCACAGGTATACCATAATGGAAAAGCGACAGTAAATATTCAGCCCGAAAGCACGAGCGTGCGTGACCAAAGTGGCCAATGTGGCAGTTGGATGCTTGGATCTCGGTAAAACGTTGCTTAGAATCTTTGTTAATTCGGCCCATATTTACTACAGGGTGGGCAGTAGATAGCCTAACGTCTTTTAATATCGGTGTAGCGACCCAATAAAAAACGTCACTCGTTTATGAACGGATCAGGAGCAATTGACGCGTGGGCCATGTACCGTTTACAAACAGGCGAGCCGAATCAAATTGACATATACGTCTGCACCGTTTACAAACTGGCGTGCGTTAAGAAATATCACATATGGGCCTGCGCCGATTACAAACGGGCCCAATTTGTAATTAGTTCATTACATCTATATTTCAACAAGTTTCTTTGAAGATATTTGTTAATTGTAAAACCAAATGAAGGTGCATATTAGTCTCCAGATATTGCATCAGAAAATCTGAATTAATCGCATAGATTTCAAGAATTTTTCGCCCGAGTAGATGGAAGTGAGTCAACTCCGCCACGTCGATGCTGTGCAGCTTCTAGCCGGCACGAAGCAGACAGCGCGTTAAGCAAAACCCGCATTATTTACATATATAAAAGTCGTATCATTCGGTGTGGTATACATGTTGCAACAATGCGCTCAGTGTACCGCTCCATACCATAAACACCTCATCACAAAACGAGTAGTCTTCTTCAATGGCGACAAAATGCCGCTTCCGTTACAGAGCGGGTTTGTATTTGGCACCACTTTATCGCTCTCGTCAATCGTGTTCACAAGTGGGTGTTAATAAACACGATACCGGTTGGTCCATCCTTTTTAAAGAACACCCCAATATATATCTATGTTTACATTAAATTACTCTCGTGTTGACGTGTGCGCGTATCTAAACGTAAACACGACTTATTTCCAGAGAGTGTTAACGTCAAGTCACGAATCGAGCCTCTCAAAATAGCAAAAGTGGCTCTAATTTATTTTCCCGTGTTAGATAATATCACGTCTTGTTAATTTTCAGTTTCTATAATTATCATTTTTGGTCAGAGTTTATAGAAGATATAGATGCGCCCGATTAGTTTACGCTTGCTCCTTCTACAAAGAGAGCTTTTAAATACAGGGTATTAAGTGGCGCCGCCTACCAGCAGCTACGCCAAGGGAGGGAAGTATATTAAGCGTACAATCATACTATAATGTATGTTGAAACTATCTCGTTTCTTCACAACAGCACAGAAGTGCCTACAGACAACCGTATCTTCTCAACCATTCATTATTTGACCTTTGGCTTAAATACTTACAGGTTCAACTGACTAAGCCAGTTTAGCTAGATGCAATTTAAAGTTCAAATAGTAGCTGTCGCTATACGCGACTGGTCATGACACCGAAACAGCCAATAAACTACCGGCGTAACATCATGTAATAAAATTGTAACAAAACATATTATTCCCATGTCGATACATTTTAGACATAGCTGCGAAAGCACACACACACACACACACACACACACACACACACACACACACACACACACACACACACACACACACACACACACACACACACACACACACACACACACACACACACACACACACACACACACACACACACACACACACACACACACACACACACACACACACACACACACACACACACACACACACACACACACACACACACACACACACACACACACACACACACACACACACACACACACACACACACACACACACACACACACACACACACACACACACACACACACACACACACACACACACACACACACACACACACACACACACACACACACACACACACACACACACACACACACACACACACACACACACACACACACACACACACACACACACACACACACACACACACACACACACACACACACACACACACACACACACACACACACACACACACACACACACACACACACACACACACACACACACACACACACACACACACACACACACACACACACACACACACACACACACACACACACACACACACACACACACACACACACACACACACACACACACACACACACACACACACACACACACACACACACACACACACACACACACACACACACACACACACACACACACACACACACACACACACACACACACACACACACACACACACACACACACACACACACACACACACACACACACACACACACACACACACACACACACACACACACACACACACACACACACACACACACACACACACACACACACACACACACACACACACACACACACACACACACACACACACACACACACACACACACACACACACACACACACACACACACACACACACACACACACACACACACACACACACACACACACACACACACACACACACACACACACACACACACACACACACACACACACACACACACACACACACACACACACACACACACACACACACACACACACACACACACACACACACACACACACACACACACACACACACACACACACACACACACACACACACACACACACACACACACACACACACACACACACACACACACACACACACACACACACACACACACACACACACACACACACACACACACACACACACACACACACTCACTCACTCACTCACTCACTCACACACACACACACACACACACACACACACACACACACACACACACACACACACACACACACACACACACACACACACACACACAGACACACACACAGACAGACACACACACACACACACACACATACACACACACATACACACACACGTGCGCACGCAGGCACGCAGCCCCCCCCCCCCCCCCCCCCCCCCCCCCCCCCCCCCCCCCCCAGCCCCCACAAACACAAGCGCATACACGCGCGCTAGGTAGTGTATTGTTAGGGATTAACAATGCAATACAGACTATGTGGCTCGGCGGAAGTGGGAGTGTCATTGGCCAATTAGGTTATTTTTCTGCGCCGTTACTAATCGGTCCCAGCCCGGTTAGCTCCTTTGTGGCGTAATACTTCACCACATACGCTAACAGATTCCTCCACAATCATGGGACAAGGACCGGAAAGTTTCAGATATTAATGGTTGTGCGCTGTACGTTAATGCATTGAGAGCCTCAACTCGCCCCCACTCCTCTGCATGCCCTGTCAATGAAATCCCATTGGTATATCCTCTTGAGTTACAAAAATAAATCTTTCCAGTTTTAGTCATGCCCCACCAATTCCTAGTTAAGCTCCACCCACACTCCCTTGTGTTGGGAGCGATCGATACACGAACGCCCTGACTATAAATTTCCAGTATGGCAGCAACAGCGCCCATTCAAATTAGTTTCGAAATATTCGACAAAATGTGTATTAAATAGTAGCAGTAGCAGTAGCAGTAGCAGTAGCAGTAGCAGTAGCAGTAACAGTAGCAGTAACAGTAGCAGAAGCACAATCAGTAGCAGTAGCAGTAGCAGTAGCAGTAGCAGAAGCAGTAACATTAACAGTAGCAGTAAGAGTAGCAGTAGCAGTAGCAGTAGCAGTAGCAGTAGCAGTAGCAGTAGCAGTAAGAGTAGCAGAAGCACAATCAGCAGCAGTAGCAGTAGCAGTAGCAGTAGCAGTAGCAGTAGCAGTAGCAGTAGCAGTAGCAGTAACAGTAGCAGTAGCAGTAGCAGTAGCAGTAAGAGTAGCAGTAGCAGTAGCAGTAGCAGTAGCAGAAGCACAATCAGTAGCAGTAGTACCGTTTCGGATTATTAAGGGTTTTTAAGATGGGCTAAATCGAGTCATCCATGCCTTAATTGAGTATGACGTTATCCTACACGTCACGTAGTTGATTATGACGCCATATGATGGAAATGTGCACGTCGCGTAAACGCTCATAAAATGCTGTAATTATTGAACTACTTAACTCAATATTATAGTATATATAAATATATATATATATATATACTCGCGAAGGATTTCCCCCCTAAGTCTTTTCCTCCTTATCCAGACAATAACCACGTTGGTTATAGCTTGTAATTACATTGCCCTTCCTGGCGGAAGACATTATGTCGGCAACGCATCTGTAGATCAAAATAAACGATGTAACCCCGATGAGACATCTCAACAAGAACTGTTCATTATTCGAAAAAGCTGTAAGATGACACGTCATTTTTATGGAAGAAAAGGGAGAAAATTCTCCTCCGATATTGCACTAGTAATTAGATTAGCTTGTTCGCTAACCACCAAGTCATTGATGCCATTAAGCAAAGGCTTGATTTCTACAGTAGCAGTTGCAGTAGCAGTAGCCGTAGCCGTAGCCGTAGCAGTAGCAGTAGCAGTAGCAGTAGCAGTAGCAGTAGCAGTAGTAGTAGCAGTAGCAGTAAGAGTAGTAGAAGCACAATCAGTAGCAGTAGCAGTAACAGTAACAGTAGCAGTAAGAGTAGCAGAAGCACAATCAGTAGTAGTAGCATTAGCAGTAGCAGTAGCAGTAGCAGTAGCAGTAGCAGTAGCAGTAGCAGTAGCAGTAACATTAACAGTAGCAGTAACAGTAGCAGAAGCACAATCAGTAGCAGTAGCAGTAGCAGTAGCAGTAGCAGTAGCAGTAACAGTAACAGTAACAGTAACAGTAACAGTAGCAGTAGCAGTAAGAGTAGCAGAAGCACAATCAGTAACAGTAGCAGTAGCAGTAGCAGTAGCAGTAAGAGTAGCAAAAGCACAATCAGTAACAGTAACAGTAGCAGTAGCAGTAGCAGTAAGAGTAGCAGTAGCAGCAAGAGTAGCAGTAGCAGTAGCAGTAACAGTAGCAGTAAGAGTAACAGAAGCACAATCAGTAGCAGTAGCAGTAGCAGCAAGAGTAGCAGTAGCAGTAAGAGTAGCAGAAGCACAATCAGTAGCAGTAGCAGTAGCAGCAAGAGTAGCAGTAGCAGTAAGAGTAGCAGAAGCACAATCAGTAGCAGTAGCAGTAGCAGCAAGAGTAGCAGTAGCAGTAAGAGTAACAGAAGCACAATCAGTAGCAGTAGCAGTAGCAGCAAGCGTAGCAGTAGGAGTAAGAGTAGCAGAAGCACAATCAGTAGCAGTAGCAGTGGCACTAACAGTAGCAGTAAGAGTAACAGAAGCACAATCAGTAGCAGTAGCAGTAGCAGCAAGCGTAGCAGTAGCAGTAAGAGTAGCAGAAGCACAATCAGTAGCAGTAGCAGTAGCAGTAACAGTAGCAGTAAGAGTAGCAGAAGCACCATCAGTAGCAGTAGCAGTAGCAGTAGCAGTAGCAGTAGCAGTAGCAGTAGCAGTAGCAGAAGCACACTCAGTAGCAGTAGCAGTAGCAGTAGCAGTAGCAGTAACATTAACAGTAGCAGTAAGCGTAGCAGAAGCACAATCAGTAACAGTAGCACTGGCAGTAGCAGTAGCAGTAGCAGTGGCAGTAACAGTAACGGTAACAGTAACAGTAGCAGTAGCAGTAGCAGTAGCAGTAGCAGTAGCAGTAAGAGTAGCAGAAGCACAATCAGTAGCAGTAGCAGTAGCAGTAGCAGTAGCAGTAAGAGTAGCAGAAGCACAATCAGTAGCAGGAGCAGTAGCAGTAGCAGTAGCAGTAACAGTAGCAGTAAGAGTAACAGTAGCAGTAAGAGTAGCAGAAGCACAATCAGTAGCAGTAGCAGTATCAGTATCAGAAGCAGTAGCAGTAGCAGTAGCAGTAGCACTAACAGTAGCAGTAAGAGTAGCAGAATCACAATCAGTAGCAGTAGCTGTAGCAGTAGCAGTAGCAGTAGCAGTAGCAGTAGCAGTAGCAGTAGCAGTAGCAGTAGCAGTAGCAGTAGTAGCAGTAGCAGTAGCAGTAGCAGTAGTAGTAGCAGTAGCAGTAGCAGTAAGAGTAGCAGTAGCAGTAAGAGTAGCAGAAGCCCAATCAGTAGCAGTAGCAGTAGCAGTATCAGAAGCAGTAGCAGTAGCAGTAGTAGTAGCACTAGCACTAACAGTAGCAGTAAGAGTAGCAGAATCACAATCAGTAGCAGTAGCAGTAGCAGTAGCAGTAGCAGTAGCAGTAGCAGTAGCAGTGGCAGTAGCAGTAGCAGTAGCAGTAGCAGTAGCAGTGGCAGTAAGAGTAGCAGAAGCACAATCAGTAGCAGTAGCAGTAGCAGTAGCAAACTCGGTAGCAGCGGCAGTGGTAGCGGCAATGGTAGCAACAACCAATGCAGCATCGGTAGCAGCGTCAGTAGGAGCCACAGTCATAGCCATAGCCCCAGCCGCAGCCGCATCCGTGCCTGCATCCACAGACGCAGTAGTACTAGCAGCTATACAGCGGCATATATGACCTCTTTTACAAACAAAACGTCGATAATCACAAGTGAGTTGAGCTAATGGTTTTAAATCGTTACTAAACAGCAGTCTGCGATGAGTATTGTCAAATACAATGAATCCTCCACCAATGTTTATGTTGGAGTTTCGTAGATCCCTCTTCGGACTGCGCCTCGCCGTTTATTCATTCGCCTGTAATAACCCCAACCCCGGTCGATGCACCCTGTACAATGCCATCAATAATTCTAACCGCGAGGAGATTTGTTCCACGCATAACTCTACAGCTTTCTTCGAATCATAAACTTGACATCAAGTTGTGGAGCTATAACTTGTCACAGGCGGCATGGCTACAGAGATGTTCCGGGATGATAGCGACTTGCTTTGTCAACTCATTCTATACCAATTTAACGCCTTTCGTCTCTCCGGCAAATGAATTTGTGATTTCATCCCTGATTGAACATCGTCGGCAAATTGGATGGCACGGAACACGCTGCGGGATGAGGTCTTATCGGACAATTTATTTCAGCGATATAGATAAAATATTGGCACAATATGGCGGACAACTGGGTGGATAACGCTCACCCCATTCATTTATTTGCAAATTGGCTCTGTGTCTTCGAATATGTCATATACGTATAACATATTAATATATCAGATGAATTGAAAGAGCTGGTGAAGGAATGCCCAGGGAAATCGCGTTATGAAATGAAACGAGAGGAAGCAGAGAGGGCAGACCCCACCCACACCCAGGCCTAAGACTTTGTTCATTTCCATGGATTTTTCGGATTCATTTCTTCGGATCAGGAGAAGAGCGTTCGCTCCTGGGTTAAAATTTGAATCAAACGAGTCTTTTCTTTACAATTTTCGATTACATAAACTATGAAATATTATGTTGAAAGGCAATGGATGAATCTAGTTTTAGCTATGGCCTGCCATCTCTAGCTAACCTCCTGGGTGGGGTGGGTGGTGTGTGTGTGTGTGTGTGTGTGTGTGTGTGTGTGTGTGTGTGTGTGTGTGTGTGTGTGTGTGTGTGTGTGTGTGTGTGTGTGTGTGTGTGTGTGTGTGTGTGTGTGTGTGTGTGTGTGTGTGTGTGTGTGTGTGTGTGTGTGTGTGTGTGTGTGTGTGTGTGTGTGTGTGTGTGTGTGTGTGTGTGTGTGTGTGTGTGTGTGTGTGTGTGTGTGTGTGTGTGTGTGTGTGTGTGTGTGTGTGTGTGTGTGTGTGTGTGTGTGTGTGTGTGTGTGTGTGTGTGTGTGTGTGTGTGTGTGTGTGTGTGTGTGTGTGTGTGTGTGTGTGTGTGTGTGTGTGTGTGTGTGTGTGTGTGTGTGTGTGTGTGTGTGTGTGTGTGTGTGTGTGTGTGTGTGTGTGTGTGTGTGTGTGTGTGTGTGTGTGTGTGTGTGTGTGTGTGTGTGTGTGTGTGTGTGTGTGTGTGTGTGTGTGTGTGTGTGTGTGTGTGTGTGTGTGTGTGTGTGTGTGTGTGTGTGTGTGTGTGTGTGTGTGTGTGTGTGTGTGTGTGTGTGTGTGTGTGTGTGTGTGTGTGTGTGTGTGTGTGTGTGTGTGTGTGTGTGTGTGTGTGTGTGTGTGTGTGTGTGTGTGTGTGTGTGTGTGTGTGTGTGTGTGTGTGTGTGTGTGTGTGTGTGTGTGTGTGTGTGTGTGTGTGTGTGTGTGTGTGTGTGTGTGTGTGTGTGTGTGTGTGTGTGTGTGTGTGTGTGTGTGTGTGTGTGTGTGTGTGTGTGTGTGTGTGTGTGTGTGTGTGTGTGTGTGTGTGTGTGTGTGTGTGTGTGTGTGTGTGTGTGTGTGTGTGTGTGTGTGTGTGTGTGTGTGTGTGTGTGTGTGTGTGTGTGTGTGTGTGTGTGTGTGTGTGTATGTGTGTGTGTGTGTGTGTGTGTGTGTGTGTGTGTGTGTGTGTGTGGAGTGGTGGTACTCAATCTTCCGCAACCGAATGTCTGAAGTCAGAATCCAAATAGGTTACTTGATCCCATGACGTCGCAATCAAATGACGTATATCTGACATCAAAATTGCAAAGGTCCGACAGCAACTCTCTGAAGGTACGAATCCAGTTTATCTATCAATCATATGACGTCATAATCAACAACGTCACATGTAGGCTGACGTGCTAATCAATCACCGTCATACACGCTTAATAGTCCGTCAAGTTGTACAACTTGTATGTCTTTGCCATTTAATAAACTTGGTGTTGAAAAATTTGAAACTAATTTGACTGGG
Source organism: Chaetoderma sp. LZ-2023a (assembly GCA_034401795.1). Lineage (NCBI taxonomy): Eukaryota > Metazoa > Mollusca > Caudofoveata > Chaetodermatida > Chaetodermatidae > Chaetoderma > Chaetoderma sp. LZ-2023a. Next base: position 27,753,900 of record CM067367.1, read on the forward strand.
CAGCAACAGTACCGAATCAAATTAGTTTCAAAATATTCAACAGCGTACCCGTATAGTTTTCTGGAAATTGAGATTCGGGGCTGCAGGGATTGATCGATCCCAATACGGTCACAGCGTGGCCGGAACTTAACTAGATCTGGGCAGGCCATAGCTAAACCTGGATTCATCCGTTGTATGTCTTTGGTTACAGTAAAATCTAATAATACCCATTAAGTTGAAGACTTTGAAACTAATTTGGCTCGTAGCTTTTGATTGTAGCAATGTAGCGTGGCAATATCGAATTTGCGTTGTTGACCAATATCGGATTTGATATCAGCGCGCCCATTTGTCAAGAGCGCAGGAGACTATATAAAATTAGATATCGGCACACCCGTTGGTCAACGGCGCAGGGAACAATAACAAATTTGATATCGACGGTTGGTCAACGGGGCAGGGAACAATATCGAATTTAATATCGACGGTTGGTCAACGGCACTGGAGCCAATATCAAATTAGATAGTGTTGCATCCCTTGCCC